>JACXGJ010001798.1:19109-76337 GCA_016801105.1 Esox niger
CCCCCCCCCCCCCCCGACTACTCCACTCTGTTTTAGTGGAGAGCCCTCTTTTTATGTGGCTTCAGGAGAGCTGCGGGGCACAGTTTGGATATTTGAAAGAATGATGGATTGGAATGCCGGAGACAAAAAAATCTGAGACTACTGTTTTGCATTCTGTGGTGGGATGAGAATTGAGATTACAGTGACTGTACACAGTTTCCTTTGTTTGTGAATTGACTCATGCTAGCCTTGGTGAAATGTTTGGGTCAACCTGACTGCATGTGATAAATACATGAACAATGGCTGAATAATCATCAAAGAACATTTTATTTATGGTTTATACACCAATGGCCAACGGCTTACAGGACAAACATTTGACCAACAAATGTACCAATGTATTGTTATCAGTTAGTTAGATCTTGGTGATTTTGCCTTGGTGATCATTGTAGGTTTGACGCCACCCATGTGGATGACCCCGCACATTGCTTCAACTGACTCCTCCCCTCTGTGTCCTGTCCTGACAGGAACTCTCCTGACAACTGCAGTGTGGGGAAGAACGGGAAGCTGCCCAGCGGAGTGGAGGGCACAGTCCCTGTCACCTACAGCAGCTACCTGGAGGACAAGCACATCGCTCCCCCCAACATGACAACCAACGAGCGGCGGGTCATCGTTCCTGCAGGTAACAGGACACCCTAGCACGCCGACTGACATCACAAAAAAAATCCAGATTCTTTAGACAGCTAACCCTTAGTTACATCTACTCAATTACAGTGAGTATACTCAACTTTCAGGACCTTCTCAGGAATGAGATGCAGGGTGTTGCTGTCCATACCTATCCTAATCAGTTTGGTCCAGTCTGTGGGTCACTCACTGCTTTTGATTAGGGGACCTTGCGTTTCTGAGATCCATTCGTCTGTCATAAGGAGACTTCCTCGTCTAGACGGTTTCCTAAGGTCCAGCACCAATGGGGCGGATGGGTTCTTATCAGTTCCCCATTCAAAGATACACCCCTAGAATACAAGCACTAAATCATGACTGGAGAACACCCACAGAGGCTATTGCTGTGTCTTTGGAGGTATAAAGTGGCTGTATAGTAGCCAAAATAAAGCACCTTTGAAATGAAATGCTGACTTTGTGGAAATTCAAAAATAATGTTTTTTCTTTGATATAAATTAGAGTTCTCAACAGGCCTGGAAATTCAAGCTGGTCCAACCCAAGCTCAATAAGCTGAAGCCAGAGCCCGGGAAAAAAAAACATAGAAAACAGGAAACCTTTTTATAACCATGTAGCTTGTTTTAGATGCCTAAACCATTATACATAAAGTAATTATCTGTAGAGATCCAAACACTCACATTCTCATAACAATAAAAACACAGCAACACAGTGCCTTGCAATATATTCAAACCCCTGAGCACATAGCATTTACGTACCTTTTAAGTATTACTAAGTATACTTAAGTGTGTTAAAATGGACCAACTGATTTCATAAATTAGAATATATAAAATATATAACGAAAAAGAGTACAAAAAACTAAATGTGTTTGTGTTGTGAAGGGAAGTGTATATCATTTATATACTTTTCCCTTTTAACGATAGCACAAAGAATGCAAATTTTTACCTTTTTGTTGAGAAATTGCAATATTCGATCTAGACAAGTGAAACCATAGATGGATAACTTAAATAATTGATAAATACAGATAAATATTACCCTTACATCTACTTTCAAAACCAGAACTGCAAGCATATGCAAAGTGAAATGAGCATGGCAATAAAGGCACATTTAGCAAGTAGAGAATGTTTTTGTAGCTTGAAAAATTGAGGGAGTTCATTGGAGCAGTGCATCCAGTCAAAATGTGGCCCAGTCCGAATCCAGTTTTAAGATCTGACACAAATGTAGAGATCAGCAGTACATAGTCACTTTCAATTCAGTCCTGCAACCACAACAGTCTGCCCTGGCTTATGTGCATTTTAACGACAACCCTTTTAGTCAAAACGTTATTTCTTTGACCTGGTAGGATTACATGAGAACACATTGTCATGTGCGGCCAGGAGCTGGGAAGTGTTGTGTCATGTTTATTTTCAAATTGGAGGGAGTTCCATGTAGCCATGGCTTCAGACAGTGATGTGTATCCCGTTACCTTGTTCTGTACTTGGGATTGTGTAGAGACTTCCTAGCAGCATGGTCTGTAGGCAATGCTCTGTACACCTGGCTGAACTTAAGGACGGACACATTTTAACACTGATTCTCTTTGTTTAGTGTTTCAGTGATTCCCAAAGAATACACTCTAAGTTTTTCTAATGAATCAGCCCACTAATGTTTAATTATTATTTTTTTTCTTGTTTTTCTTGAATTTAGTTAAATAATTGTGACTAAGTAGGTTAAAACAGAGGTAAAGCCAGACTTAGTCACTCATTTAGCTCAATCTATCTCAACATAAACATGTTTTGAATCTTTATCAATACACAGAGCTTTATCAAAGAATTTGTGTAGAATACTTTTCCCTGTCCATGATGGCATGTAGCACCAAATTCTCTATCTAGGGGTTGTGCAACACAGTTTTTCTGGCGTTAGCGCAACTTCCTCTTCAACTGAAGCTGACAAGGACAATGACGCGGCATGTTAAGAACATCCTGTTTTTGCTGTTCATTCAGAGGACAATAGGCACACACTTCTCTGTGGAATGGAATGGGAGGTTGCCACTGGCTTCTCTGCTCTACGTATAGGAAATGCATTCCTGATATTTTGGTAGATAGACTTGGGAAGGACATTTAAACTTCAAATACATACAGAAGATTCTTCCGCTCTCTCCGTCAACAATCCCATGCCCCACCCAACGTAACATCCATAAACGACAATATATTGTTGGAGAGAGAGAAAAGTGCAGTACTGAAAAATGTATTCATCCAGTACATTGTATTTGTTTCCTTACATCTGCATTACGGTGGATTCATTGCTAAATGCCACATCCACTATATTGTTTGGATGGTTAAGTCCTCCAAAATTGCACTGAGACAGACCTGAGGGCTGAGAGGAGCTTGAGCCAGCCAGCCTCCCCTTCAGCCCACTGATCCTTTCCTCGTGCCTCTGTAGAGAGGAATGCTAACACAGTTAGCCCCTTGCTCTCTGAGCTTGTGGAAGTTATTGTTTACTCCAGATCCTCTGTTTACTATTTGTCCCTCTCTAACCCTTGTAGAAAGAGCCAAGGCTACTGGCCGTGTCCTGAATAGAACCCTATTCCTTACCCTCTTAGGTTCTAGAAAACACCCTTTTCTATGAGTGTATACTATGCACTACTTTTGACAAAAGTCCATTAGGGCCCTGGTCATAAGGCCCAGTGTAGGCTAGAAGCTATGCCTCCAAATCTCACTCCTTGGAGGTCTGGAATTCAATTGGATGTTAGATTTCAAGTAACCTCCACACAGATGCTCGCGATGGTGTGGTTCAACAGTTTGCCTTTCTGTTGTAAAGTATGAAAATATGTATATTCCTGAGAGTTGTTCAAATTGTATTTCAGTTTTGGGCCAATTGTGCAGTACTTACAATATAAGTATATTTTGGCCCGTCTCCACGCTATCTGCCAAGTGAACCACGCTCCTCTAAAAACACTGACCCATGAAGCTTGTACAGTACCATGGCCCACTGGCTGCCTAGTACTTTTGAGAATCTCTTTTGAGGATCAGGTTCTGAGGAAACGCCACTGCTTACAGTTCAAATGATGGTAGACAAAGGAATTGCAGGAGAGTCATTTTTTCTTTTTGGGAAGCCATTCATTATTGGTAAGCATGACATTATGTTTTAAGGGACTAATAAAAGATAATGGGCATAGCACTTTCATAGGAAAATTCTGTAAATATATAGATAAGTAAATAATATACCCTATACTATAGCAATTGGTGGTGTCAGCTATTGCACTCATCTATAGCAGCTATAGCTATGTGGAGGAAAGTCTGAGTCCAGAGTTAGAGTTTGACGTCACACTGACATAAGCTGTATCCCTTGGAACCATGACCGTATTTAGTGAGCACCTTGTGGAGCTCCACCCAAGTAAAGCATTTCATTGGGTTTCATGTGTTGTGAGGCATTACTAATTAAAACCAGGTTCTAGATCTTTAATCCAAGTTTTTTTTAGCTTTAATTTGCCAGGCCTCACATCGGCTATTAGGGCTCTGGTCGTAGTGCCTGTTAGGGCTGTGGTCGTAGGGCATGTTGGGGCTCTGGTCGTAGGGCATGTTGGGGCTGTGGTCGTAGGGCCTGTTAAGGCTCTGGTCGTAGGGCCAGTTAGGACTCTGGTCATAGGGCCTGTTAGGGCTCTGGTCGTAGGGCCTGTTAGGGCTCTGGTCGTAGGGCCTGTTAGGGCTATGGTCGTAGGGCATGTTGGGGCTATGGTCGTAGGGCCTGTTAGGGCTATGGTCGTAGGACATGTTGGGGCTCTGGTCGTACAGTAGGTAGGGCACGAAGTAGGGAATACAGTTCTGTCTGGAACAGATATCCACAGTGACATACTGGGCCATTGCTGCTGAAAATGGCTGGACAGGAGGACCAGGTGTGGTTAGTTTCTGTGCCTGTCATGCATTATGTTATGCATTTGCCCATGGAAGATGTGTCTAGACGGTGGGTAACTGAGTGTATATGTTGAATGCCTAGCACCAGTTATCTGATCTCTGTGAAAGACAGCATCATTGTTCAAAACAAAGTACTCAGCAAAGTCATTTAGTTAGTCTATAACTCACTACACATTTTTGTTTGTTTTTTGTTGGTTGTTAAAACCAGTTTCCTTGCAAATGTAGTCATCTGTTATCAAATCAAATAAGAGTAAGTATGTAATCAAATAAATTAGTTTGGAGGCGTGAGTTAACTATTGTCAGTTCCTCGTTGTCACTCACTGATTGTACACTCTTCTGTGGCGTTAACACATAATGCTGCCTTCTGTCAGACCCCACCCTCTGGTCAACAGAGCACGTGCGCCAGTGGCTGGAGTGGGCAGTGAAGGAGTATGGCCTGCTGGAGGTCGACGTGGCTCTCTTCCACAACGTGGACGGCAAGGACCTGTGTAAGATGAGCAAGGAGGACTTCCAGAGGCTCACGCTCAGCTACAACGCAGACATCCTGCTCTCCCACCTGCACTACCTCAGAGAGAGTGAGTGTCGTCTCTTTCTCCTCCTCCGTCCTCCGTCCTCCTCATCCCTCTCTTCTCTCCGCCCGTCTGTGCTGCAGCCTTCTGCCCCCTCTTCCCCAGCCGGCCGACACCATGCAACAGCGGGCGGTAAAGAAACAGGCTGCTAACAGCTACTGCTGAAGGGCTGCTGTGGTCTTCCAGCAGCGAGCCACACTAGTCCTTTTATGTTTTGTCCATTAGGCTGAGCTGTCATTAACATACACCAGTGGGCCCCAGGCACTTGACTGAGGATCGTTGCTGCTTCTGCTCTTTTGGCTGAATGACTTACTGCTACGAGGCCTGCTTTCCTGTCCAACTCACCCCCTCTGTACAAAAACCTGCTGTATTTGTGTATGTCACCAACATGCTTGCTCAAGTGCTCGTGCACAAGTGCACACACCTGCCGCACGAGCACACGCACACAATCACACGCGCACAGGGCTTTTATGTTGTTAGCAGTTTGACAGGGATAACTGTGTAGTAATTGTGGTAGTGTTACTCAAATGGCCTAATTAACAGGAACTGATTTTGAATTGGAATAAATCCTACATCAATACAGAAGCAATTGTCTTAAAAGCCTGTTCTAGTTGTAATAATCTGAGAACCTCCTCAGACTCTTATCAGCTTCTCATGCCAGTAATAAGGAACGTCATGTTCCATTTGGTCATGCAGAGAACTTTCCAATGATCTCTCGGTTGTCTTTGTTTTATATTACTGTCAGTTTTGGTAGGATTTACTAATTTGCAGATGTACAGGGAAGGTGAGTGATGGGAGAAAGTTTAAAACGAAACGGTGCAATAGAGCCGGCCATCCCGCTAGTTACCAAGGAACACAGACACACACAGAAATGAGAAAGACAGACAACTGGAACCACCGGGCTGACATGGGCTGTTGTTCATTTTTGTGTGTTATCACATCCAAACAACTGTCGCCATTCAGACTGAATGAAGGAGCTGTGTAACACTGCATTATCCCATAGTCTTGTGCGTGAAGTTCCCTTGATGTGCACGAGTCTCACAAAATCCTTTGAATGGCCTTTGCCTATACATTCTTTTTAGTGTAATCACCTCTTCCCCACACCCACATTCCTATCTCGTGGACAGTTTGAAAATAGTAAGTGAGAATTGCCTATTTTGGTCCTCCTGGCTGTCTCCAAATAAGTATTTTTCCCTGCCCTTGATTAGGAATGGTGTGAGGGAGTGGGTAGGTACACCTTCACTATTAACAGACTCTGATGATGGCTGCCTTTGACTTTCAGGTCTGCTTGCCTGGAAGATTCACTAGTGATGGTGAAAAGGAAGAATGCCCTTACAAGCTTTCCTTTCATCCCGCTATCCACACTCTTTCTGTTATTGGCAAAGACTGCTACTCTTCTTTTCCTCCTGTGTACACACGCTCGCCAAATTTACTCTGGAGGAGGGAAAATTGGGGAAAGCATTGGATTCTCACGGACAAATGTGGGCACGAGTGATTAACTGTTTATTTGGGTTGGGCCTCTCTACCATCGTCTCCCGTCTTGCTTTGGCGATGTGTGCCACACTTTCAAGCCCCCTCCCTCCTCTCTCCCGGTCCACGTCCCCTCTCCCCAACCTCTCGTTCCCTCTGTCGCTCCTCGCCTGCAGTTCTGCGAGCATCTCTTAAGGTCTGTGTTTGTCATGGCTGCCCCCCCCTCCCACTCCCCTTCCCCCGACGCATCAGTCCTTGCACATCATAGGTTGTTTTGAGCTGTTTTCTTTTTTTGGTTTTTCAAAAGAATGTTTTATTTCTCAGCTCCACTTCCTCACTTGACTTCCGATGATGTTGACAAAGCCTTACAAAACTCCCCGCGGTTAATGCATGCTCGCAACACAGGTAAGGAGACCCCTGCCCCCCTCTCCACCCCTGGCTTTGCTCCCGCCACTACAGTATCCTCACACTCACACAGTGCTCCCTTATGTATATACAGTGGATTCTTTATATACATGCACACTGCTTTTTGGCGTTCTTATGGTTAGCGGATTATCCGACAAGTAATCTAATCGGATCTTTGGTTGTCATTCCCAATGTGTGTTTGTGGGCGGTGCCGAAAGTCGCCGCACGACATTACAGTTATTCGTTGTGGCTTTAACGCGCAGATGAAAGCATGTGCTAAAATAAAGTGCGGACGCATAATGGCGTTATTGCCGGTGTGCTGCGCGAAGTTCCTCCTCGTGTGGATATTGGTCTAAGCAATAAGTTGGAATGTATTATGGGAATGTGTTATTGCAGGTACATAATCAATGAAATACTATATTGACGATCCTCTCTTTCACTCTTTGCAGGGGGTGCAAGTTTTATTTTCCCCAACACTCCTGTCTATCCCACAGATACCTCCCCCAGAGTTTCCCATCGTCCAGGTGGGTGATTCATTACTCCTACAAGTTTATTTTGATTAACGTAAGATCATTCTGTAAGCACATCCAATGAGAACAAGTTACAGGGTCAAACAGAAACAGGGAACAAAACACAGGGCAGACAAAGTACTACACTTTGCCCTTTGTCCGTGTAGAAATAAATCTAAAGGTATATTTAGATGTATGCCAAAATAATATTTCTGTGGTGATTTAATATGTTTATATCTCAACTCAAGCATCCCCTGCCCTTAAAATAATATTTCAGACTGCAGAAGTTGTGTCTCTGTGTTTGTGCCCTTTGTATTATGGGAAGTATCTGCCAATCCACCACTCTTGCCTCAAACCTATGAGGTAAACCACAGAAATGCACTTTCCCATCAGCATATTTTTGTGTTTTTATTATAGCGCCCTCTAGGGGTAAAGTCCATAACTACAGACAGCAAGTTGACCAGATGTCATTTATTTTATTTTACAGACCTGGCATATGAAGCTGCAAGAAGATCTGGATGGGCTCCACAAGCTGTGTCGTCCACCAAAGGTAAGGAGTCAACATTTGAGAGGTGGCAACTTGACAAGCCTCTGGACAGACATGAACAAAACAGGCCTGGCCAAATCAGAGAACAGGAAATTGTATACCTCAAGATAAGAAGGTGTTTCAACACTGTATACACTTGGAACGTTGCCCTCAAGGAAAACCCTGTTAATATTTTGGGAACTTTATTCCTCAAGGTTCCCAGACCTCGCCAGCCATTGTCACCAAAACAGAGGAGCAGAGACCTCAGCTCGGTAAGACACTAACTTGAACAGTACACTAACTGAGCTCAATATAAGCTTTTATCAGACTAATGTTAATGTTTCCTTCTTAGATCCTTACCAGATCCTGGGTCCCACAAGCAGCAGGCTGGCGAACCCTGGTAGGTTTAAGAGAAGGTGGAAGTGATTATCACCTCAGACCAGATTACATATGTATTTTTTATTCTACAACAATGGCATTATTCCTATAAATAGATTTTATGGTAGTGACTGTTGCTATGAGTGGTTGTTGTGGCGTAAGGTCTCTCACCACACTGTGTTATACATTGTTACGGTTTTGACTTCCCATCTCTGTCCAGGCTGTGGCCGGGACTCAAACAAACCGCAATCCGCTGACATCGCACTACTCTTGAGCTTTAAAGGTAATTTACGCTTGAGCTGACATCCGCGGCGCTTACCCCGAATGCGATCGTGAAGGTCAGGGAAACCGCCTTTGAGACTGAAGTGCAGTGCGATGTCGGCGTTTGGCAGTTTGAATCCCGGCCTTTATTAGTGACCGTCTTGACTCCCGGTGTGCCTGCAGGCTCAGGACAGATCCAGCTGTGGCAGTTTCTGCTGGAGCTCCTGTCGGACAGCGCCAACTCCGGCTGCATCACCTGGGAGGGCACCAACGGAGAGTTCAAGATGACCGACCCGGACGAGGTGGCGCGGCGCTGGGGCGAGAGGAAGAGCAAGCCCAACATGAACTACGACAAGCTGAGCCGCGCCCTGCGCTACTACTACGACAAGAACATCATGACCAAGGTGCACGGCAAGCGCTACGCCTACAAGTTCGACTTCCACGGCATCGCCCAGGCCCTGCAACCCCACCCGCCAGAGTCCTCCATGTACAAGTACCCATCCGACCTGTCCTATATGAGCACCTACCATGCTCACCAACAGAAGGTCAACTTTGTCACTCCTCACCCCCCAGCGCTGCCTGTCACCTCCTCCAGCTTCTTTGCTGCTCCCAACCCCTACTGGAACTCTCCCACAGGGGGCCTCTACCCCAACACCCGGCACCCAGCCGCTCACATGCCCTCCCACCTGGGCACCTACTATTAGATCTGCCCGGGGGTAGGGCGTCTCGCTACCGCAGGAAGAAACAGGAATAAGGGGCAAACAAAACGCGCTTCCGTTTGAGACGTGTCGGAACCAAAGGAAAAACGGGGTCAGGGTCAATGATAAAGGACTAATGTTGAGGTAGGGAATCAGGAGTGAGACTCGGGGTACATTGGTGCATCGCCGCAGCGTGGTACATTGGTGCATCGCCGCAGCGTGGCGTCAGCTGAAGTATTTAGGTTGCCGTGTACACGATCTAACCCGAGCACCAACCCATCGGTCAATGCCGACTCATCTGAACGCTAAACCTATCCACTTAAAAGGACTCATTTAGTATGTGTAAATATAAGCACCCAGTCAGGTCAAATATAACGATAAAACCCGAATGACAAAAAATTATATCCAGAATGAAACTGCATTTAAACTGCGTTGCAGGGTTTATCTACAGTATCTTTAGATGATTGTCACAATAATGAGTCCTACTAAACTTGAGAATTCAAAGAAGCGCTTTCTGTTCACTAATCTGGATGCGTGGCACATTTTTCAATACCAGAGGCCTGTGTTAGTAACCTGATCAAATAGGCGAATATATAAATGCTAAATTCAAATGGTTACTATATATAATGATATACATAGCCTATTAAAATATCTTGAAAATATGTATTTTCTTCCCATCAACTTACTGCCCACACACACCCACATGTCGCAGGTAAATGGATGAAGATACAAGACAACTTCTCACTTAATGTATATATTCTTTAGTAGCCTGTTAATTTGAATCAACACCAACTGAAAGGGTATTACAATGGCCTAAAGAAGTCTAGATTGTCCCATTATATCAGCTAATTTCATGCTTCCACCAATGATAATGTTGGAATGGTTTCTATGGCTCTGAGCCGACATTCTGCTGCAGAAAATAGAACCCTGCCAACCCAACCAAAATGCGTGAAGAACCACCACAGCATAAGGGAACGTAGCTGCTTTCACTGGCTATAAGAAGACCTATTTTCCCACTACTCTTTTGATACGCCATTGTATTTCCACCCTAAGTCAAGGGCATTAGCAGGTGAGGGAACTCAAGGTTTGAAGGATTGAGAGGAGGGCTACAGACATGTTGCTATGTGACAATATGGGAGGGAAAACTGTAAATGTAAAAAAGGTCACAGAGGATGTTGTTGTAAAAAAGGTCATTGAAGACGTTATTGTAACCAAGGGCATTGTGCGATATGTCGTTTCTGAAAACAGTGAAAGAGAAGTCTTAGTGTAGATCACAGGTGTCAAGGTGGGTTCCACGGAGGATCAGGTATCTGCAGGTTTTGTTGTTGTACTTGATTGATTAATTTGGTGAATTATCAGTTAAGGATCTTCCCTCAACTGGTTGCTTTGGTCACCAGGCCGTCCGTGGAATCGGTCTCACACTTGTGGTATTGACATAAAAGGGAGTTATCAGTGGATTATATATCATGATAATTCTTCTAAGGGGCGATAAGTATACCCAAAAATACAATAGCTGCATGAAAAGTTTCTTGGGGCAGGATTCACTTTGTATCGCTGAGTCATTACTAATATAATGATCAAAATGAAAAAGGGTCATTTCCAATCATGCTGACACTGTTTACCCAGTATGCATTCTCAGCTGATGAACTTCAGCGCTGCTTATTGAGTCCAGCTCCTATTATATATGTTATGAATACCTTATTTAATTAATTAATCATACCAAAGACTGTAAAGAAGAGGCGAGATGAGGGGAATTTGGCTAAAGAGAGGGGTGTGGTGTGACAGATGAGGACTCACTTCAGAGTACACAGAGGAAGAGAGGGCACCTGAACTTGGCTGTAGTAAACTGTGAAACAGGCACCAGCAGGAAACACCTTGGGTGGACGTGTGCTAGATGATCGTCCCTCGTGTTCATGGACGGATTCACAGACTGTTTCTGACCAAGGGTGGGGCCACATCAGAGAGGATGGTGGATCATAAGACACTGAAATATGTGAAAAGTATTATTCCTTGGATATAAACTGCCTTATGCCTTATCAGTATTATTGTACTACATACTAGTGCATATGGCATAATTAAACTTAAAGGGGAGCTTTTTGTTACTTGACTGTTATTCTTTAAGAAAGTGCCTTGAAAACAATTAATATGTGTTTTGGATATTTTGAAAAACTGGAATTCGTAAAATATTGTGTGTGACCTCAAATCTTTTTGGATGGAAGGGGTTTTCTTGACCAGTGCCTTACCACAGAATCTCACAGTGTAGTTGAAAAGACTTTACAAAATGCCAATTTTGTGTTATTGTTTTTCTGAGTCGCGAACGCTGTGCGTTTGTTAGATTGAAGTATACAAGTCAGTGTTATATTTGTTTTTATATGATAAATTTATAACTAATACATTCATACACTACGAGTTGATCTCAGCCAGCCAAAGACACAATGTTTTTATTATGGAGATAGTGACAAGACAGTCTTTGAAATGGACCAAATCAGGCAGTGAACAATTAAAAACAATTGTGGCCTGAACATTAAGCTCTGTATATGTTTACAACATAAACTATATATACTAATATAAAACTGATTTTGTGTTGGCCAGACATGCCCTTTCAGATCAGGCATGCCATTTCAGACCTGTTCAGTATTATTTTATGGGATGCAGGCTTGGGTAAAACACCTATTAGCTGCCAGCCTTATCAGCTGGGAAACAGGACTGAGATTCTGAGATTATTGACTTAAAGGGACCATTCAAATAATATACTTACTTGGATAAATTTCTACTGTGTCCTTTCTAATAAAGTATTTTCAACCAATTTGCTGTCCACTTGTCTTGGAAGGTCAACAATTGTGTTTTTGTGCTCTTTCTGCATACAGTGTAAAAAGAAGTTTCCACGTCCTATTGTTTTGACCCAACACAGTCAGTGTGCCATAACCCTAACGACAGACCTCAATGGCTTTTCTCTGAGTGTTGCCACAACAATGTGGATGAGGACTAGACAAGTGTGGGATGAGGGTAATGTACAGAGGCCTGCTGAGTTTTATAGAGGTACTTCTCTATAGATAAAAGCATCCTCTCATAATGGAACAATACAGAACACCTCTTTTGAAAGTCAATACTTTATTCATAGATGAACAAAACAGCTCTTAATCATGACACATCCCTAATCTGAAAAACAATTTTGGTATAAATCTCTACGTGCACTGGAATCTACCTAATCATCTTAAAATATGAAATTTTTGTGATACACAGCAATAATATAAAGAGTTTCTTCATCTGTTTTATTTTTATATTATCTTTTTGCCACAAAATCTATATTGAACTCAAATGCCAGACCCAGAGACCCAATTATTGTTCTGCTTATATATTCTCCTATTCATGTCTTATAGATCCAAACATTGTGCGAGATCTGCTTCCTGAATGTACCTTGATCAGACAGGTACTGATTAGGAACATGTCTAAGTATCAACGTTCACTCAAATGCATTGGGTTTGAGTTATTCAAAATACAGACATATATCCATTCAATGAATGCAGAAAGGGTTTCAAGACAGTAATTAGTAGCGGGACAGATCAATCCAATGAAGATGCGTTCAATGATTAATAGCCACTGGTTATAAAAGTGTCGAGCCAAAACAGAACTGCGGATATTGTGTACAATGGAGACATCCATGTGCCAGTGTTCGCCCCATGCCATTAAAACTGTGGAATTCTAACCCTAGAGTGTGCACCTATAAACAGCCCTTATTCATTATGGTACTCCTCCAGTTTCAGCTTTTCTTTGTTGTCGCTGTGTGACATAGGATCGCTGCTCATCTGGACCTTATCGAAGAAGTTAAAGTCCGCTATGTACCGGCCACTGTCGGTGCTGAAGAGCACAGGTTTAAACTCGTAGCCCCACAGGATCTCCTGGGGAATGTAAGAGGTCCGACTCTGGCAGGTGGCCGCCGTGGACTCCATGGTGGCATTCAGGGTGACGACCAGCTCGAAGTCACGCGTCTGCAGCCTTTCAGCGCTCAGTCCTGCCAGGGGGCTGCTCTCATCAAGCACGTGGTAGAATGTGAGGGGAAGAATGAGGAACGGGCATTCCCCGCACGAATCCATGCAGAAGTCCACAGCCGCCTGGTGTATCAGAGTCTTCTCGCCCTCCTCGGTTACGTTGGGCGAGAGCAGCTTGCCACTCAGCTGGCACTGAATCAGCAGGCTCTTCCTCATGTTTGCCACGCGTATCATCAGACATCGCTTGCCACTGTGCCAGCAGATCACCGCCGACTGGCTGAACTTGATGGTCTCGGCCCGCTTTTTGGGTCTTGCCAGTTTGGCCAGGAAGGCCCCGGTCACAAAGATCTCAGCCAGGCCTGTGGTGACTAGCTGGACCACTAGGATGAAAATGGCCTGCGGACACTCATTGGTGATGTAGCGGAAGCCGTAGCCAATGGTGGTCTGAGACTCCAGGGAGAAAAGGAAGGCGCCGGTCAGGGTTTTGACATTCATGATGCAGGGCGTGTGGTTGGATAGTAGCTCAGTCTCAAAGTCATTGTTGCCCATGCCAATTAAGTAGAAGATGACGCCAAAGAGAAACCAGGTTACGATGAAGGTCGAGGAAAAAAGGGTGAGTTTGTAGCGCCACTTCATGTCCACCACTGTGGTCCAGATGTCGTGGAGGTACAGCTTTACCATACCCTCCACGTTATCGATACGCACTTGGTTGTGTCCGTCCTTGGAGACGATCCTCCGCTGGAAATCTGCCTTCTTGGTGGTCATGTGGTCCAAGGGGTTCTCTCTTTGGATGGCACTTTGATGTCACCCTTTTTTTTTAAGCAGTGGGACTGAAAATTAAGAATAACCAGGGTTAATGGAAACCAGTTAGGACACAATAAGGGACAGTTTACATATTCTATTATAGTCGGTTGGTATCAGATAGAAATGAGGAAATCTGAAACCCATGTTCAAATCAAAATCTTTTTCATGTTTAATGGTCTGATACACATTTTAGTAGATGTTATAATGAATGCTGAATAATGCCTGAATTGACCAAATTAAAACAATATTTCAAATTGCAATAATGTATGCGTGTAGAGTCTGGCTCCTCATTCTAGGTTCCTTTCTATAGAGTTTATCTTAGCAACTGTGCTTCAACAATTAGTTTGCTTGCTCTATAGGGTTTTATGCAATGTATCTGCATAAGCATGGCGGTTCAACAGTCTTAACAGCCTTGTGGTAAAAGCTGCTGGTCATAGATGATGCTACCGTCAGATGTTAACAGAGTGACAAATCTGGACTGTTACAATACAGAGTCATTTGTTTGATATGCCCTTGATGTTGACAAAAATGTCATCAGCTGAACCAAAAACATTTCCCATCTTATCAAATATATTGTGTTAATTGTGTTCCTAAAGACACGGCAACGACAAAAATTTTGCTAATTTTCCTCATTGTTGTCCGAGGTTAATAAACAATTATGTGAAGTTGTAAATTAACTCAACAGAATGCAGCAACACATTTTGTAGAACGTCAAGGTCATTCAAGTTTGTGAATGTTCTGACTTCTCTATTATGTTTACAGTTCTATAATGTAAAATGCACAGGAGATCAATACTTACATTAGTTGCTTTCTCAGGTGTGTGGTTAAACTTGTTCTCAGTAGATGTATTCTGTAATATGAACCTGATATCCCTCCTGGAGAGTTTCACAAAGTCCACACCTCCATTGTCCTTGCATATGCGCATTGAACTTTGGCACAATAATATTTAGGGCAGTTTGTGAAAACAAAAGTAGAGGGAAGGAAGAAAACAACTTCAATGACTTCTTAGCTACCTGAAGGTCTCCTTGGATTTCAACTCCACCTATCGACTCCACCCCACCCCACCAGAGGAAATCATGGCAACAAGTGCTTTTTCTCACACTTTAATTTCACTGACCTCATGGTTTGTTTTGTACTCACACCTGATTTACCATCTACAAGGCCTAATACTGACAGACATTCAAAATCCTTGAATGGGAAATTAAATGAACCTTGTGTCATGTTAGTTAACTATACAATTAAACAGCTGAAAATAAATTGAAAAATTGTGTTCAATATTATAATTTGTATTGCCAATAAGAAAATGGGAAGTCAAATCTATAACCAAACATGAATTAGTCTAACTGTTGAACAATCTTGTATTCTCAGGCCGGTTATACTTCAACAAGACAACCCATGACGTATTTCCTCCCTATTTCCCTGCAACTAGTTCAGCTCCTCTCATAAAACTGAATTAGGTGTCATGCATTGTAACATATTAAAGTGTGTTTAGATGTCATATTTTGTCATATAAGGACATCCTCAGATGTGACAAAATGTTCAGTTCAAGCCATTAAATTATTAACTTGCTCCAACCAGCTCCACAATCTTACTACTCGTCAATTTGGAAATCTTTCTAAATGTAGCATAGCGCAATTTTTTTTGTCTATCTCATAAAATAATGTCATCTGTTGAGTTGGTATTTTTTGACAAGCTTACAAGTGGCATAATCTTCTCTTCCTTGCACCTCTCCCAGGATTCTTGGTTTATTACGAGAACTGATTTTTGTCATTATAACTGGTGAAGATAATAAACAAACATTTTCATGATTCTGGAGTGTTCTTGAGTCTCAGAATTTTCAGGGCGAAATGTTCTTAATAATTCGACTATTACTTTGGAAGACAATTTTTTTGTAACTTTGTGTTGTAAGATCTCTTTAATTGCGCACGTAAAAAGATTTAGCGATTTTTCGGTACTCTTAATGTTAATTTCATTGCAATGTTTACAATAACAACAAATAGTGGATACCAATTACATACTTGTGATTAACATCTCACAGGTAAGCCTGCTTTCCAACTTCTTATGTTTTGGGGAGGGAAAGAGTATTTGTCATGAAATAAGCACCATAGAAAAACATTGCTGTTATGGAACTGATAAACATTTATTTTTGGTTAGTGTTGTCTAGATAGTGGAGAGGTGTACGATGGAAAACCTGCATGTAGCTACTTTGGCGAGCTAGGTTATGTATATTTTGTGATCAAACTTTGTTGGATAGCTGTCATAGGTAGGTTAAAATAAATCATAATATCTAGAGTAATAGTAGTTAGCATTTCTTTATGTCATGGCACCGATAAACCTAACGTGGATCAGATAAGAACTGATCTGTTTTCATACTAGACCCAAATCCTTCCGATTATGGATTTGGAGTCATATGCAGACATTTTGCAATGCAATTTAAAATCAGTTAACTATGATCACGCCTTAACCTAATATAAATTGAAATTGACTTTTTATGTTCATTTACATTCTTAATGCCCATAACACGATCAACAGTGGATATGACTGACTCCCTCTTGTTTTTATGCCACTCATGGTCCAGTACACACGTATTACTTTAAAAAGGAACCAGTAGATGGCAATCTTTACCTAATATGACACGACTCTGCACATGAATGTGCGTCGACAGTATAGGGTTGAGGTAGCCTATAACCTGAAAAACGTTAATTTGACGAAAAAAACTGAAAGGACAGGCACAGTTACAATCAAAATAAGCGAAACTAGGTCAATCTTTTGCGTACGAAATAAGCCAATTCCATGTTCTTCAAATAAATATACGAAACAGCTCATTTTGGTGACCGCTGCCAAATCGCATTGGTGAAAGGAGACGTTCGTTTGCCTACTTATTTTTAAACTCAAGCTGCGATTATTTGCAGATAAAATGAAAACGGATTCTCTAAAAACGATATTGCCTCACCACACAAGCAATAAGTATTAGGCAGAGCGTGGCTTTGTGTTAAGTGTATTTTTTAAGTAGGGTTAAAACACAAAAAACGGCAGGCGATCTAGAAATTAGGACAGGAAAGATGTAACCTAATTGAACGTGCATTTCAAGCTCTAATTTAATTATAGCCTACATTTTGTTTTTTAAATTAATTATAGCCTACATTTTGGCTTTTAAATTGGCTTTTTTATTTTGGCTTTTCATAGTTTTTAGGTTATCTTTTAAACGAAGATTTTTGTCTGTTTTTCATTTTATCTGTGTCATTATGGTTGTGAGTTATTGTATTGTTGACTAACTTGAAAAGTTTTTTTCCATCACCAAGTTCATTGCCTTAGGATCCTGTAATAAGATGTGCAACCAATAACCAAGGATCAGTTACAAATTCATGAAGGCAGTTAATGGCTAATGTATCACAGCTGTACACACATACACGCATGGACATAGCACAGAAACATACATGGGGACTTCTGGTCCCCACATGTGTAGTAAACCTGGAAAACACACACACACACACACACACACACACACACGCGGCCTGAAGCAAAGGCATTAATTTGCGTATCTTTATTTAAGTGGGCAGAGCTGAATTGATCATTAAATTAAAAGGTTATTTTGTAAATGCTGGGCCCGAGGCTCTCAAATCTATTTTATAGGTCAGCTGTGAAGATATGTTGATATGTGAAGTCAAATATGTCAAATTAAAATGTTTGCCAAATGTTCAATTCCCAAATAAGCCTGAGGGGTAGAGGGGTTCTTAGGGGGGTAATGGAGCCTGAGAAAATCGTTGAAATACCCAGTCAACCCAGCCTAGCCCCGGATAAAGGGAAGAAAGAAGAGAAGTAAAAAAAGAACAGTTTTTCTGAATACCGACAGTGCTCAGCGGTCACACAGAAGATGGTGCAAATTGTCTCATCACTGCCGGGGTGTGATGGCAGACAAGATTGTCCTGTGCTCAAGTAACCACTGTGGTAGGTTGGGCGTCAACAAACCTGTATCGTGGTTGGCTAGAGAAAGCACTCTCTTTGCAGCATGTACAGTATGTCCCAGTGGATAGTTGGTTGAGTGAGCCGTTTGATAAGAAACTTGTGAGATGTGCATTGCAGGACTTAATCTGGCCTTTGGGTTGTTTTGAATAGAGCCAAAGGAGGCAATTTTATTTAAATTGGATTTCAAGAAATTGAAAAATATTGGTTACATTTATTTATTTAAAGTGGCTCTCAAAATAATTCACCTTTTGGACTTTTCTACATTTAATTGTTTCCACTAAATCAAAATGAATTTACTAAGGAGTTTTTGCCACTGATTACCACAAAAAGAAATGTAAAGTGAAATACTACGCAAATTGTTCTAAATTAATTAGAAACAGAATGCAGAACATGGTTAATTGCATAAGTATTCAACCATTGTGCTCTGACACCTGAATGAGCAGTGGTGAAACCAGTTGTCTTTATAAGTCAAGTAAATAGTTGAATAGAGTTCACCTGTGTGCAGTTATTGTGTTTCATATGATTTCAGATTAAATACAGGTCCCACAGTTGGTTAGTAAAAGTCTTAACTGCAACTACATAATTAAGATGAAGGAACATTCAAAGCAAATCCACAATAAGTTTCTACCCCAATCAGGGGTGTGACAATACAACATTTCCAAGGCACTGAATACCTGCTGTAACACAGAAGAGCCCATTATTAAGAAAGGGAGAGAATATGAAGCAACTGAATCTGTCTACACCAGGGCTTCCTCACAAAAACGGAGTATTCGGATGAGAAGGGCACTAGTCAAAGAGGACACCAAAAAGAGGCCTATGGAAACTCTAAACGATATATTGTCTTCCACGGTGTAGCTGGGAGATACTGTGCATAATGTAACAATAGCCTGGGTGTTTCACATTAGTGGCCTTCATGGTAGAATGGCAAAATAAAGCTTGAGTTTGACAGAAGGCTCAGAAGATTCTATGGTGTCATGAGACCAGAATAGAGCTTTTTGGCCTCAACACTAAGTGCTGAGTTTGTGTTAAACCTCACATCTTCAGAACACAATTCCTACTGCTAAGCATGGGGATGCTTCTCTGTGTCACTTGGGACTTCCAGCAGGACAGTGAGCCCAAACATTCAGCCAAAGCCAGACTGGAGTGGCTTAAAAACAAAAGTTTCAATGTCCTAGAGTGGCCCAGTAAAAGCCCAGACATCAATCCACTTGGGATTATGTGAAATGAGTATCAAACTACTGTTCACCAAAGGTCCCCACTGAAAAAGACAAAGCTTGAACCATTTTCCAAAGCTTGAACCATTTTCTGTGTCCAGATGTGCAAAGCTAGTAGAGACTGATCTAAAGACTGTCTGTAATTGAAGCCAAACGTGAATCTATCAAAGGTGCATTTTCAGTCAATTGTTTCCTTTTTTGTATTTGTAATCAAATTCAAATAATTTGTAATTTTATTTTCCACCTTGACATTATGGACAGTGGCCCTGACGTATAACGCTAGCCAAATCTCTGCAAATCTCAATAATGTTCACATGATATGTTAGTTAAGTATAGTTTTAATGACCCACCAACACATGAATCCCAATAGTGGCCAATAACTATAGAAAAACAGACTATTTTATAGCTTTATTTCAGGCAGCTTAGCAAATGTTGTTCCTGCTAGCGTCTCGCTCCCGTCAAGCAAGGCTGCTTTGACTATGGAGTTTCATGACACTGGAGAGTGCCCTGCGCTCTGCGTGAGCACGGCAGACTGCTGGAACATTCAAGAGTTTGATGGCAGAGTCAGCCACACTGATTTGCACCCTGATTTACACCCAGCTCTAGGCATAAACAACATAAGGAGTCACTAAGGCCCCCAAACCACTAAAAGGGAGGGGGCCCCAAATGAAATACTGCTTGGGGCCCTCAAAAGGCTAGAGCCGGTACTGTTTTCAACTGCCTCTAATTATAATTGGGCATACAGCTACATGAGCTGGAGAAAAAGTTGATAGGGTGAGAGAGAAAAAGATGTGACTACTGTATTGACCTGTATGTTCATGTACATGTTTTTCAGACTGTGACTGAAGATTGCAGCCAAACCTGCGTCAGTAAGACGGCAAAAACTAGCTTATTGTTGAAAGTGTTCTTTTATTTACTAGTAGCTTGGTTTGATTAAGTATTTGATACACTGCTGATTTTGCAGGTTTTCCTACTTACAAAGTATGTAGAGGTCTGTCATTTTTATAATAGGTACACTTTCAACTGTGAGAGATGGAATCTAAAGCAAAAATCCAGAAAATCACATTGTATGATTTTTAAATAATTAATTTGCATTTTATTGCATGACGTAAGTATTTGATCACCTCCCAACCATTAAGACGTCCGGCACTCACAGACCTGTTAGTTTTTCTTTAAGAAGCCCTCCTGTTCTCCACTCATTACCTGTATTAACTGCAACTGTTTGAACTGGTTTCCTGTATAAAAGACACCTGTCTACACACTCAAACAGTGTAAGGACCTCATGGATAATATTGTAGACTTGCACAAGGCTGGGATGGGCTACAGGACAAAAGGCAAGCAGCTTGGTGAGAAGGACACAAATGTTGGCACAATTATTAGAAAATTGATTATTAGAAAATTATTAGAAAAGTGAATCATGCAAGATCTCACCTCGTGGGGCATCAATGATCATGAGGAAGGTGAGGGATCAGCCCAGAACTACACAGCAGGGCCTGGTCACTGACCCGAAGAGAGCTGGGTCCACAATCTCAAAGAAAACCATTAGTAACACACTACGCCATCATGTATTAAAATCCTGCAGCGCATGCAAGGTCCCCCTGCCCAAGCCAGCGCATGTCCAGGCCCGTCTGAAATTTGCCAATGACCATCTGGATGATCCAGAGGAGGAATGGGAGGTCATGTGGTCTGATGAGACAAACATAGAGCTTTTTGGTCTACTCCACTCGCCGTGTTTGGAGGAAGAAGGATGAGTACAACCCCAAGAACACCATCCCAACCGTGAAGTATGGAGGTGGAAACATCATTCTTTGGGGATGCTTTTCTGCAAAGGGGATAGGACGACTGCACCGTATTGAGGGGAGGATGGATGGGGACATGTATCGCGAGATATTGGCCAACAACCACCTTCCCTATGTAAGCACATTGAAGATGGGTCATGGCTGGGTCTTCCAGCATGAGGGGCAACTAAGGAGTGGCTCCGTAAGAAGCATCTCAAGGTTCTTGAGTGGCCTAACCACTCTCCAGACCTGATCCCAATAGGAAATCTTTGGAGGGAGCTGGAAGTCCGTATTGCCCATCGACAGCCTCGAAACCTGAAGGATCTGGAGGTCTGTATGGAGGAGTGGGCCAAAATCCCTGCTGCAGTGTGTGCAAACCTGGTCAAGAACTACAGGACACGTATGATCTCTGTATTTGCAAACAAAGGTTTCTACCAAATATTAAGTTCTGCTTTTCTAATGTATCAAATACTTATGTCATGCAATAAAATGCAAAAATAATTATTTAAAAATCATGCACTGTGATTTTCTGGATTTTTGTTTTAGATTCCGTCTTTTACAGTTGAAGTGTACCTATGATACAAATTACAGACCTCTACATGCTTTGTAAGTAGGAAAACCTGCAAAATCAGCAGTGTTTCAAATACTTGTTCTCCGCACTGTACCTGAACAATTTGCCTTAAATGTGATGTTTTTATTTGTATGCTTTCTCTTTTATGATAAATATATTTATTTATTTAGCAGATTTAAGTTGCTATCTGTATGTTGGGATGAGTTTGAGCAACACATTCACATGCCCTGAGTTCCCTAGGGGTGCATGGATAGCAATTTGGAATGCTTCTTAAATAGAACGGTACACATGGTCCAGAGTTTTATCATGAGGTTTGTGTCTGGAAATAGCTTGTTCAAGATTTGTGGTTACAATACCCCATGATGGTCATTGTAGAATTTGGGTGTTTGTGCTCATCCTCAGTTACATAGTTTTCAGGTAATTGTACTAGGGTGGAATCAAGCCAAACTGAGTGAAATTCACAAGGTGAGCACTAGAGTTTGCAGTGTATGAAAACGAGATTCCAGGATAGAATAGCATAAGACAGTAATGTGACGTCCTTGCACCAACCTTGACTGACAGAAAAGCACAATGCACCTGCTTTTGATGTGTCGTTTAAGTCCACGTCACAATCAACACGGTATGGTATATATGTTCTGCCATCCGGTATATTTCTTTCTTCTAGCACCAACATTGCAGATAGCTACAATATTATCTACTCTTTTTTTTGCTAATGCCGGGTTGTGCGATTATCCCACCTAGTTACTATCTTGAGATGATTACATTTGTTGAAGGAGAAGCTTTTGACACAAATATTATTGTACCATAACACTGCAGCTGCTTGCTCTGTGTGAGTGGGGCACAATTGATCATCCATCGCTAAGTAACGTAAGCTGTTTATGCTGTAAAAAAATAAAATAATTAAAAAAGAGATTTGGAATACTGATTGTTTAAACACATCCAATTCGTCTGCTTTCAGACAGTAAGTCAAATTTAACATAGATGCATTCAAGGTTTGTGATAAACGAACTTTACAACCATAAACTATTTTTATGTTAGCAATGCTAATAACAATTGCGTGTAGCCATTAGCAGTCACTTCTCAACCAGTAAAATACAATTTCTAAATGTTAAGCACTTACATTGTGGGGGCTTTTAAAATACATTGAGGAACACTTTGTTCAGAGTTTTTGACTGTGCCAATGATATTGTCATTATTTTATTTGCCACTGACTGCATTCTAAAGTCGGTTTTAGAGTTATGAGATTCCATGAACCGTATTGTTTGTGGACGTGTGAAGACCGCACAACAACATATATCATGGGTAATGAAAGAAAAAGCAATTTGGGTAAAATAAATCAGATCTCACCGTTCAGACACAAGTCACATGGATATAAGGTTTGCTGCAGGAAAACACCTGATTCTATCAGGTTGAATTGACATTTGTGTGTCAATTCAAACTGCTAATGGGAACAAAAAATGATTTCCCTTTATTGCCCCGCTGTTGTAAATGGGTGATTATAAATCCCTGATATACTCTATACTACAGTGTCTCACTATCTGGTTCCCCTTTTTTATTTCCATTAATGAGAAATCAATGACAGACATAACACAGTTCTTGTTTTGTTGACCTAATCAAAATATTTTTGGTGTCATATTTCTCATTTTCAAGGTTAGGCCAGAAATAAAACAAACACTTTCGGGAGATCTTCCCAGTGACCAAACCCCCCCCCCCAAAAAACGTCTTGACTCTCAGACTCTCCTTTGCTCTAGGCAGATTAGGGCAAAGGAAGACCCAGTCTTCTCATTGGGAAAATGAGAGCATGTTATCAGAGCACCAAACAACATCTGAGCACCAAAAATAGAGTCTCAACGGAACCCGGTGACGCCATCCGAGGAAGGGGTTGGGGCAGGTCTGGGAAGTGCGGATGACAGGAAGTGCACTGTGGCACTCTTCCTTTAGGCCAGAGGCTCCAATTCTTTATTTTTTTACAGTCCAGAGAGCACAGAAATATTTTTGTAGAAATAATTTGCACATGTGCATCTATCATAAGTACCTCTGATTTTATAGACACCAGCAGCTATATATATTTGTTATTACTGCAATCTACACTAGATGTCCTTAATGCCACCAGCTTTTTGATTTTAGACTATGGATGAGCAGCACGTGTTTTTAGACTATGGATGAGCAGCACCTGTTTTTAGACTATGGATGAGCAGCACATGTTTTTAGACTATGGATGTGTAGCACCTGTTTTTTGATTATGGATGTGTAGCACACATTTTTAGATTATGGATGAGCAGTACATGTTTTAGGCAATGGATGAGCAGCACTCATTCCAAAACACAAGGAGATCAATTAGGACAGGAAAAGCTGTAGTCAGTTATACGCATCTGGCTAAAAATCTGGGAAAAATACAATGTTTATGTCAAAGCTCAGCAGCTTGGCAGTGAACACTTGACTGGTCCCCAGATTAGGAGACTTGTACTAAGCACCATAAATGGTTGATCGATAAGCATCTCAAATTTCACACTGTCTATATCCCCTTCTTACCAACACCAGCCTGAGCAACCAAATCAGTGAAAATTTTAATGCACCACAAAGGCCACACATTAAGCATACAAAATCATTTGACAGACATTTTAGGAATCAAGGAGAGAATAAGTAGAATTTATTTAAGTGCTGATTAAATTGAAAATCTTCCTGGTTGCTCCTGACCTTGGCAGATTATACATAGCTGGGAAGAAAGCAGAGGTTTTTCTTCCCAAGCCTGGATGTCAATACAGTAGAGCTGAGGGAGAGTGAGAGATGTAGCTACTGCCGAGAAAGAAAGAAAAGTCAGCCAGGCTTTGGTAATTACTCTCAGGTGGAACGGCCTAAAATAAACTCTGCTGGGTCTGCAGGGCTACATGGCAGAGTTCAGTGTACAGTAGCTGAGTACATCATGGCCTCACCATCTGGAGAGGTTTGTTTCAAAACGTTATTCTCCAATTATTCAAATGTGTTGTTAATGACTAACTTATTGTCTGTGTAAAATAAGCTAAATCATTTTAAATCATTTGATAAACCGGTTTTTACATAAGCATTTGTTTGTGTGTGCATCTTAAGTAAATTGGTGGAACAACCACACAACCCTTTTTTGCTATAGTATCTGCAAAGTCAATGCTAGAAAATAAATCTCTGGGGTGTAGATACTTTATTAAGGTGTGACGGTAAGGTGACGAATGGCTCCGTCATCTCCCGCTTTTCCAGGTTTCCCATTACTCACAAACACCTCCCGGACTTGTCATGTGTCTTGTCTGTAGCCATTACCCACACCAGGTCCCAATTCCCTCATTAGTATTGTTTAAATGTTGCTCCTCTGCTCCCCTCATTTGTCGGTCATTGTTGCATGTCGATCATGGAAGTGGTGAGTGGCGGTTTGATAAAAACATTGTTTCCTTCAGTTTGTTTAAGTGCTCAGTGTTTTATTTTCAATTAAAAGTAAATCAATCTACTGCCAAATCTGCCTACACTTGGTTCCTCCTCTCCACTACACTTAACATTGTGATAAAAGGTAGTTTCAGACATTTTTGCCAGACAGCGCAAGCTGCCTCGCTCTTCTAGGCCAGCTCTGCTTACCCAGTCTCTGAGTGAGTGACTATCCTTTTAAATAGCGTAGTGATTATAGATGCGGAATACAGCACAACAGGTCCAGTATTTGCCACCCATCACCGTCAAATCACATTATGCCTGAGGAGTTATTCAGGACAAACGCTTCACTAGTTACAACCTTTAGTAGCTATGTAAATAGGAAACCTAAAATAAAACCGCTCTGGTGGATATTAGGAAGGATGCACAAACACTTTGATGGCTACACGATTCCCTCGTCTTTTCACTTGACGGAAAAGCCTCATCTTAGCCCCGAAACCTAAAGGATCTGGAGAAGGTCTGTATGGAGGAGTGGGCCAAAATCCCTGCTGCAGTGTGAGCAAACCTGGTCAAGAACTACAGGACATGCATCTCTGTAATTGCAAACAAAAGTTTCTGTACCAAATATTAAGTTCTGCTTTTCTGATGTATTAAAAACTTATGTCATGCAAAAAAATACAAATTAATTATTTAAAAATCATGCAATGTGACTTTCTGGATATTTGTCTCTCACTATTGAAGTGTACTTATGATACAAATTACAGACCTCTACATGTTTTGTGAGTAGGAAAACCTGCAAATTCAGCAGTGTATCAAATACTCCCCACTGTATATTGATAGATACTGTATCAATATCATTCACAAATGATTAATTAGCTGTTAAAACATCCAGTGGCGATCCATTCAGGAGACTTAGCTGGGTACAATCTTCAGTAGCTACGTTATAGGAAGCCTAAAATGAAACTGACTGTTATATTGTGACAATTTCTGGTGGATTTTCGAATTGTCTTGGTTGTTCAGTATAGACAACTTTGCTGACTACACTATTCTCCTATTTTTTCAGTTGACGAAAAAGTCTTATTGTCACCTATATTGATACAGTAGTTTTTGTATCAATGTTATTCACAAATGGCTAATAAGCTGTTAAAACGGCCAGTGGCAAAAGTCACAGTTCATAGATGCTAATTGTGGTGGAGGTAAACTTAATAAGAAACGTTATTCAGTTTAACACAATGCCTAATGGTGTCTAACGAAATATTCAAATATGGCATGATGTTAATGTCTGACAATATATAATGTCAAGAGGCAATACCGACACCTGGCATCGACACAAATGTTTAGCTCAGTGTTGTAGTGGTTAAAGACAGTCTGTCACGTGGCCGACCTGGGTTTGAATCTCAGAAAGACAACAACAATCAGCATTTTTATTGCGGGCTGGCTGAACTATAGGCTTACCTGGTTTCTTGTTTGGAAAATGGGCAGGGACTGCAATCTTAGCTTCAAAGGAAAGCTGGTTCCACCATTGGGGTGCCAGGACAGAGAACAACTTTGGCTGGACTGAGCAGGAACTGCCCTTCAGTATGGGTAGAAAAGTGAAACGACTATAGGTGGCAGAACAGATAGCAAGAGTAGGGATGAAGGGTTTGAGAGTGTCTGCTGTTTTAGTACCTTTGCCCTGTACACAACCTGAGGGGCTTCCCTGTCCTGCTGTGTAGCGTTACTAAGCTCTTTAAAGAGCTTTGTACTACTTTCATCTCTCAGACGGGACCTAAGGAAAGGTTCCAACTCTGACACAATAAGACCCAACATTTCTTTGAAATTACCTGGTTAAATTACTTTGAACACTGTTTTGATAATGTCTTATTTCGCATATTTTCCCGGATACTCACATCTGTTTCATGAAATATACTGCTGTATGTAAAACCAGAATCAAAGATTTGACCATCCTACAAAGCCGGAGAGCTGCAACATTAGTAAGTCCTAATCACCTATTCTGCAAACTGGTGTTCTTCATGTCCTGTGTTACAGTTTAGGGCTTCATAAATTGTCGTACTGCAGTTATTCTTGGCTGGTGCGGTGTCATACTCGCATATTACATGACTGGTGTGTAGATAATTGACTTGAGCAAGTATTATGTGCCCTCGTCTTCCAAACTCAGTAGAATCTCAATCTTGACATACTTTATGATTTCATTGAGTTCAATTTCTGTTATTTCATGTGGAATATCTCTTCCTCCATTTGTGACAAGTGAAATGGCAAGATTGTATAGCTGTCTAACATTCAAGTATATTCGATCTAAATGTCCCAAATGAGCGAGTGACACTTTGGAGTTGCAATCTTCAACTGGAATGCCCCCCATCTGTAGCTGGGGCTGGTCCCGGACGAGCCCCAAATGTTACCGTCTCAGGCCTCGGGGTAACTGAGCCAGCGGTCAAAAATTCTGAATATTATGTAGAAGATAGACAGAAGATGAATTAGTGTTGTCACAGTGAAGTTCAGGAATATTCTTTTTATAAGATTTTCAATTCAAGTCTCTTATTTTTCAATTAAAAAACATACATAAACACATACTACTTAACTACTATAACTACACAGTAACAGTTTGATATAAGTACATTACCACAGTTACCCCTAACACAAATGAATTATACAAATAGAAATGTACAAATAACATAGGTAAATAAACTAATACTCATTTACAGTACCTACTGTACCCAAACACCTATCACATATTGCAAAATAAAAATGCCTCCATATTTCTTGTATCAACCTTTAAATAAATTGCATAGTAATTAGTGAAAAGAACTTCACTTGTAGAGCATCGCATTTTCTAAAACTCAAAATGATGAGTATACTTCTCCCGGCTTCTCTAGAGCACATTCTGTTGTCTGTTTTCATCTAAACATATATTAAGTCATTTTTCTACCCTCTATAAATAGAATGACAAAAATATTGATAGTGCAACATTCTGAACTAGTTGGGAGACACCATAAACGCTTGATGTGTGTTGCTTACAACATTGTAACAAAGCAAGTAAGGATTTGGAGGACAGGAGAAGGCAATTGGGGAAGGGTGTGAAGACTCAAATCCAGCATGGAACTATAGAGCAGTGCATTCTGTTGAAGTGACACAAAATGCCTGAGGCTTTTTGTCCCCATCCATGTGTGGCATAAGGACCAGAAAGTGTTCTGAAAAATCTGTGAAAATGCTGGCATGTTTGAGCAAGACAATCTCAGAGGTGTGGTGTTCCTCACTTGAGACATTAAAATAATATCAAGACAACGCAAAGACTAGTAAGCTGATCAAGAAGGTGTGTGTGTATATTTGTCTGTGTGTGTCTCTGATGTTCGGTCTTAGGGTCTTTTGTTCAATTCTCGTCATATGTTGTGGTTTCACACACTTAGAGAAAAAAAAAATATTCGCATAAATAATAAGTATCTCCATCTGCTCACCAGAGCATTCATGACCCAACCTACATTACACATAGGAACACAAACTGTGCTGGCTGTGTCTGTAAGCTCACCCTAATTTCAGCTGATATTCTTTAAAAGTATCTGCAAATAGAATCCATCCCGGCAGCCTCATGTCTGTTCATCTAGACAAACATACACCTGCAACGTTAAATGAAGTTACCACTACAAGTTCATATAAGGTCACTGTAGTGTTTTCTGCCGTGACATGACCAAAAACAATTTCACAAGTCAAATGATTGTCAGTTCAAATCATAGAAAAACACATATCGCAACCAACAGAAAATGACTGTCGGATTGACAAAAAGATAATGGACTTAACAAACACCCACACATTTAAACACTGAGCACTTCAAACCGAACAAGCAATTACAAATTAGAGGGAATCCAAAGAGCAAGCTAAATACCATCTAAGCTTGCTGCAACAAAACCACAACTGAGCCATGAAGTAAATGCACAATTACACTGTCCTTGGACAATGTTAGTTAAAGTGCCAGTTAAGTGATCTTCCAGGGCCGTGCGGAACACACAAGCTGACTACATACTGTAGCCCCTCCCATCTCTTTTGCACCTTCCATGTCTGGATGGGAGCCACAGCACCAGGGTGAGATGGTACCCAGGATGCTGTTATTTGGACTAAGAAAGCCCTTGGACAGGCCCCCCTTGCCTTCTGCTGCAATGTGCCATGTACCAACCACACTATGTCCCAAGCCAGTCTCAACACAGAACTGGTTAAACCAATGTGCCCAAACGAGCCCTTCCAAGAACGCCAGCATGGCAATGCCAAGACTCAACAGGCCTACTGTACCTTCTGCATTCTGTTGGGAGGAAGGTGCCTAGTAAGACCAACAGTCACTGGTGCAAAAGTGCCTAGAAATCATTGTGAGATGAACAGTGGAAAGCCTGTCTTATGTGTGAGAGAGATAACCCTCTCCTGGGCCCCTTCAACAAGGGGCCATCTGACCAGAATGACTGAGCATAGACCGCAAAGAACAAGGGTTGCATGAGCTGGGATGGCCAAGGGCAACAGGGAGCAAGTCACAGACCAAGACACAACTTAAAGGATTGGTAGGAGGGGAACAGGCCAGCACCCGGCCAACACCAGCCTTATTCCAGTCTTATTCCAGCCAGCACCAGCCTTAGAGGTCGCAGCATTATGGTGGGGGCAGCATACAGCTGTGGGGATTTTGCTTATTGGCAAAAAGACCTGTCAGGATCAAAGAAAAGATAAATGGAGAAAAGTACAGACAGGCAAAGGTTCACCTTCCAACATGTCAACGAAGCACACAGCAAATACAACACAGGGGTGACTTCTGAATAAGTATGAATGTCCTTGAGTTGCCCAGCCAGAGCCCAAACTCGAACTCAGAGTGAACATTTCTGTAGGGTGCTCATAATATCTGTGTGGTAATGATACCAATGCAACCTTTGAATGTTTCAACAGATCTACAGAAAAAAGGGAGAAACCCTCCAAATTCAGTTGTGCCAAGCTATTAGCATCTTACTCGAGATGTGTCAATGCTGTAATCGTGGCAAAAGGTGATTCAACAAAATACTGATTAAAGTCTGAATAGTAACTGTTAGTGGGATATTTTTGGGTGGCTTTCTCATAACCAAAATCCATTAACCTGTTTTTGCTTTGTCATCATGGGGTATTGTGTTTATAGATTGTATCAATTTTAGAATAAGGCTGGAACATAACATATAATGTGTTAGCATACTTTCTGAATGCACTGTAAGTCCAATCAGTGTGGGTTATGTATAGATAGATAACCCAGAAACAAATCTAAATACTCTATGTAGTAATCCAAAAGTAACATTACTGATTACAACTTTGGACAGGTAACCAACTAATAATAGAAAATGGAACAGTAACTGTCGTGGAAAATCAACCACTCTTTTCTAAAACAAATGCACTTCGACATTAATATAAAGTATCAGGTTATATATGAATTTTATAGAACAATCCCCCACATAACCTACCCAACTGTGGTTCTGTACTATTCTTTTGCATTGTGTTAAATAAAACCAAGAGGTTTAAACTGTATTGTCATATTGATATTATGCATATACTTTAAAATATCTGGTGGATATCATTTAAATTGCTGATACTAGCTGGCTGTATGCATACAATGTGATAAACAGCCATACACTATGTCCAAGTTAGCCATATGTACAGAGATGTGCAAGGAAAGCTATGGTTCACTGAATGTTCTCAGCATTCTCAACTTCAAACAGCTGCAGAGAGCTATTTCAGGGACATAGACAATGGGCAATATTCTGTTTTGTCTAACTGTGATCAAAAGTGTTTTTGTCTGAGCGGAGTCTGCACATGAGCTATGAATGTGTGTGTGTGTGTGTGTGTGTGTCTGTGTATGCATCATGTTTGCTTGTGTGTGCTGTCTGGGTCATTATGTTTCAAGTCTTATGTGGTCACCAAGAAGAGTAACTGCTGCTTTTGGCAGTAGCTAATTGGGATCCTAATAAAAGTCAGTGGATCATTCTGGTGTCCCTGTTGTAAAACACTGTATACCGACCAATGGTAAAGCCTTTCTATTTGTCTAGAGGAAAAGCCCTCCACACAAGGTAAAAGCAACATAAGGTCAGATTGCCAAGACATAAAAGAACTGGGTTCTTTGGCAACTGGTCAATACTGAAGTACTACGTTGTTTGTTAACATTCAGGTGAAAGCAGGTCCTTGGTGAATACTGAACTCTACCATCAGGCAGCAAAAGGAAAAAAAATTGTTTTTACTCCTGCAAAGATTGGATTAGCAGTAATCCCTCTTGACGACCTACAAATCAAAAGTTGTCCTCTGGAATATTTCATATTTCTTGCCAGAAACATTCTCAAGAAAACACCATTGCACTCTCAAGACAAGATATTGAGCTTCTTTCCTGTTAATGTTGTGGGTGGGGTGAGAAAGTAACATGGATTTAGGAAGTAGTAGGTGTGATGTAAACACTTGTAACATTGATTTATTCTGACCAGGGGTTAAATTGGGTCAGGGGAAACTATTGCCCAAATGACAGTTAAGCAGGGAGTCTCGGCACATTTAGTTATGCCAATTATTCCTACAACATCTGAAAAATCCACTCAGCTAATCAATAAGAATTATGAAGAATTTTAGAATGTAATCAAAGATGTAGCTATATTGTGGATAACCAACATTTTGGTTACATTTTAATCTAATTTGGGGTCCACAGTGGAGTGCTGTGTATGATGGAATAATAGTAATAATTATTGTAATTATTATAATGATTATTATGATTATTAGACATTGGTTTTATGTTGTGAAATATTTGTAAGAAAAAAAAGTACACCTAGCTTGCACAAGTATTCAACTCTTGTACTGTGAAAGCTCCCAGTTTACACAGATTAGGCAAACTGCCCTAACAAGGATACAATTGCCCTTCCCATAGGCCTCTAAATTCTGTCAAATATTCTGGACAAAAGCTCCATGGTTGAAAGATCACTGGTCATTTTTAAGAAAATGAAAGAGAATAAAGACCAAAGAGCAGTCTATAGAAGATGGAGAAAACGTCAACGGGTACTAAATAAAATCCAAGTGTCAGTGGCTGGGAGGGGATTAATGTTGCACCATTCAACCACTGAATAGCTCTGCATAACACTGTATGTGAAGATAGCAAGAAAGCAGCTCACTGGAAAAAGTACCATCGGAAAGCATTATGGTGATCAGCTTTGGAAATATCAAATTGTTCTTAACATTTGTACCAACATCTGCAGTCTGTTACCGGGTGGGTACTTTTCTCTTCCTTGGACATTATCCATGTTGTTGACAGATTCATCAAATATATTTACATTTTAAATAAGGGTGTTTGTACAGTAATACCATCCAATTACTAATATTTCAATCTAACATCCACAGAGGGATGAAACGTGGTTTGCGCCTTGTCACAGCTACTCTTACGTTAGGCCATCAAGTCTCATCCAAACAATTAGACCAAAAGCATAAGTGCATGGTTTCATTTCCAAAGACACACAAAACTAAATTGTGGATATTCTTTATGTAACTAACACTGAATCCAGTATCCAAGCTTGAGTAATCTGTTTCAGATATTCCCTGGTGAAAGAATCATTTGGGCTAAGAGTCAACTATAATGCCTGTGTGGTCACTGAATCAATCCTGGTTAGTACATCCCACATTTTCCTCAGAGAAAGTCACCTATCTGAGGAATAAATAAATCAACACAACAACATTTTTGTGTCAGACTGACCTCATTCGTCAGAATTCTTGTGAGCTAACTAGACGATGGTTGCAAAATTACAGTCTCCCCTACAAAACATACACAAAAAAAATATCTGTTTAGCTGGGACTGATGCAAAGAAACAGAAAAGGTAGTGGCTGGATGCATTGTTTGATTTACCTGGCCTGTTGTGGAACACATTTTATTTAATAAGCATTTTTGGCAGGATGCTTGACATTTGATTTAATTGGGCTCAAACACTACAGCGATTAGTCATTTATTTATTGCTTCAGAAACCTTCCACTTCCCATGTCATCTAATATGAATAGTCAAAAAAAATCTCTGTAACAGTTATAAATATGATGCAATTCCTTAATCATAAACCCCCTGATATATTGTTATTATAAACTGGTAACCAAAGCAACAAAAGCAATAAAAAGAGATGTGATGTCATACTCCTGGTATACTATACAGTCTTATATAAAACAGGTAGTTTGAATCCTGAATTGGTCATCGGTTTATAGGTGCAATAAGGCATTTTGGAGATTTGTGATTTACAGCTCAGAAAAGAAAAATGAAGAGAACACTTCACATTTTCCTTTCCAATAATGTCAAAAAGGAAGGTTGAGTGAGGAACAGAAGGGTTAAAATTAAGAGACCACTGCAAATTGAATGCTTCTGTCACTCACTCAAAACTTTTCAACTTTTTTAGAAAGCAAAGAAAAAGTTTTCAGAGCTGTATTGCCAATACATACCACAGCTAAGTGTCATCCAGGCACTTTGTGATGCATTGTGCTTAAGAAAAGCTCTTAGCCATGGTTTATAGGCCATGTACCATTCCCCCTTGTGCCTTATTTCTTACTTATAATCAGAGTGGATTGAATCCTGACTGGTGATTGGCTGAATGTTGTGGTATATGAGACTGTATAGCACAGGTATTCTTTGTACTGCTCTAATTGTGTTGGTAACCGGTTCATTAGAAGGCATCTAATGCTAAGAGGTGTGGCAGTTTACAATGTGAATACATCAGAGTCAAACTTCTGCACTAGCCATATAATTAACAACTTTTAAAGACAGTACTTAGCTGTGGAATATTGGCTATATACCACACCCCCTTGTTCCTTATTGCTTACACATACCATGGAAATCAGCCAACGAGCAATCAGGATGTGAAGTACCCGGTTTATAATGAACTCTATATACACTGGTGCATGGTGTATGTCCAATAGAGCTGTTCTTGGTGTTAGTTTTATTTTAAACCGGGTGATTTGAAATCTGAATGCTAATCGGCACATTGCAGAGTATATCAGTTCATATACCATGGGTTTAGCATCATGTCCCTTTTTACTGCTGTAATTGCATTGGGAACTGGTTTATACGAGCAATAGGGAACCCTCTAGGGTTTATGATACATACACCACAACCCTTATTAAATATACCAAGGTTATCAGCTAATCAGCATTCATGAATTGAAGAACCTTGTTTAATGGCATAATACTGTATAACCTCATAACAAAAATTACAGCATTGTTACTAGTCATGTGAGATAGAAAGTACATACTGTGGAAGGTTTACCTTTTAAATTAAACAATAGGAACAAATTTGTGTTCCTACTAAAGAGACAATAATTTAAAGCACAAATGTGTGCCAAATGTTACTCTCATAGATATGTTTTAGTAACAAAAAAACTGGGGTTAGTGATTGTGTTAAATTAAATTACGGTCTCTTCTGTTCTGTTTTTCATGAGAATCTTGATCAATTCAGAGTTTTTTTTTCCACTTTCCCCTAGAGCTACAACTTGTCCTCTTTAAGGATGGCAATGGTATCATCTCTGCAGGCCAGTTTATAATTTTCTGCCTCCAGCTGCATTTTAGTCTGCTTAAGCTCTAAAAAAAAAAAGCTGTAGGAAAGGAACATTCAAAAAGAGTTAATCCATGTAACTGTTTGTGGTATACAGACAAACTGAACCAGACACAAGAGGACATCCAATATATCTTGAATATTCCAGAGAAAAACAATAGCACTAATCTTTACAATGTTCTACACTTGTTGCCAAAGTCAGAAGTGGCTGCATACTGTATCTGGCTTTTATGTGACTGAAATGTCTCAGGCGCTATAGTTCCTGGAGCATGACACTTTTCCTACATGCTTTTGCGCATGTGAAGACTTTTCATACATGCTGAGGCAGCAGAGAAGCCTAGTGGTCAAAAGCATTGTGCATTGCAAGTAAAGGTAAACCCTGTACTTACATCCCTGAGGAAGACTGTTAAGGCTCATTGGCCCTAGCTTGTTGCTATAAATGAGAATGAGTTCTAATATAATAAAGGTTCTCTTACCTGCGATAGAGTACCAGATACCACCGCTATCAGCCAATAAGCATAGGATTCAAACCACCCGGTTTATAAGAAACCGTATACCATGGTTTTGACAAAACATTTTGCACTTCTGTCAGGGGTGTGGGTTGGAATCCAAGCGCAGACTGGAACCTAAGCACAGACTGGAAGAGCGAGGGAAAGTAGCAGACAGGGAAATCGTGGTCAGGCAGGCTGCAGCAGTACAGGTGGGGTGCAGAGTAGTCATGGTTGGCCAAAGGATCGGAACATTGGCTGGCGGCAGCGGTACCTGTAGGTAGTAGGCAGAGTAGTCGGGGTCGGGCAGAAGGTCGGTCTGGTGGGGATCATGGAGGCGGGGACGTGACATTCTAATAGTGTTGTTAACCGGTTAATAAGACTAACAAGGCATCTTGGGCGTTTGTGATGTATTGCCAATATACCACAGCAAAGTGCTGTGTCCAGGCACTCTGCAATTCGCCCATATACCATTCCCCCTCGTGCCTTATTGCTTAGGCAATTGTTGTTCTCAGTTTTTAATTAAGATATTGTAGAGTTAGAGAAGCAGGGCAAAGTCACATGACACAGCAATCCAATTGCTGACCAGAACTCTGGTAAATGTTAACAAAGATGGTTAGCACAATGCTTCCCAGGGTCCAATTAGAGTTAAGAACCCACCTTATCAATGTAAAAAGCAATACAATCCTTCAAAAAATTATTTCACTGTTCAAAATACATATATTCTAACTGCAAGAATTTTGATTTCCACCAATTTCTGCAGTCACAATTATTGCAAATTATCTTGGTTGACTGCAGTTACTACACTTATACTGCAGTTTTTGTTGCATTCGGTTCTTTTGTACTGTTACGTCTTGTGCATTTCCTTTTTCCCTATGCTTATTAATTTTCTAATCTTAGTGTTTTTCCTGAACGCAGCCCGCTCCCTGTGGCCCATGAAGTTCAGTGATTGCACCTGTGTTCATTCACACCTGCTCCCATTAGTACAGTATTTAGTTCAGGCCATTTGTGTTGTTTTTGTGACGTATTGTTAACGACTGTTTACTGAGCCTGGTTTTTTGAGTAGCCTTATAAAATATTGATCTTGCCTTCCATTTACAGACCATTCTAGTTTGTTTCTCATTAGTCAATTCCTAATATGTTCTGTACTGTAGCCTGTGATCTAACCATCAGACCTTCAGCCTGTTTTTGCAATACGCTTTTTGCCTGACCCTTTGGATTTTTCTGCCTGTTCTAACATCCCGAGTTTGACCCATTTTTCTGTACAAGACAACGAGAAATCTTCTACTGTGTATTGGAAAACAAACATCTGCTGCACCCTGCGCATTAAACCAGTGCTCTGCCTTCCGTGTCGTATTCATAAGGCTATACAGTTATTTTTGTTTTTGTTGTGTTAGTTGAATACAGCTAAAAAACATTTTCACAGCATTAGGTGGAACAATGATTCTCTATAATCTCAATTGCTTGATTTCTCACAAAAATGAGGGAACTCTGGATAAATGTTTTTTACCAAGAAATTATGTTTATATTGCACACTTGTCCCCATATTTGTGGACTGTGTGCTCAGTGAGGAGCTCAAAGAGATCTAGGATGTATTTCTCTTATTTTATAACATAAGCTGGATTTCAGAATGCAATTTTGTATTGTCCCTAAATATTATTTTTGCAAAAACACAGTAATTTTTCTGAAAGGATACCATTTTAAAATTGATCCTTATACCCGGGTCGAAAATCTGATATTACGTTTGGAGGGGACAATTACATAAACATTTCTCAAGAGCAATTTTTGAGGGGGACACCAAAAATGTGCCGTAATGCTGTTTTAGTCATCAGTTTGCTTGTTGCTGTAGTTACTGAAAGATAACCACCAAAGACACTGTCTGATTCCTACACATGCACCGCACCTGCATGATGGTGTCAACGCTTAGGGCTGCTGGGCAGTGGATCAAACCACTGTGGGGGGGGGTGTTTGTTTTTCTGAGGCGATAACTTTAAACACGCTATCAGGTGTCTATAATCAGCACAAGTGCTTTCATTGAGTCTTACTACTATTATTGAAATTACATTTTTATGTTTACATGTATATATTGGGGGAGACAAATCATAGTTTTCCCCAAGATAGGGGGTCATGTCCTCAATGACCACCCCGGAATTTCCGCTTATGCCTTATACAATGACTTGGCTTGAATTTACATTGTTTACTATCACTGTAGTAATTCAAACCGTATGTATGTTATGATGGTAAAGGCCACATTTACATTTAGGAATCAAAAAGATATTTACTATCTTTTACTGTGGTTGCAGAAAGTATGAGTTCCAATCAAACACTGTTTTTAAAAACATTACTAGAGGGATTAAAATATAATGTATTTTGAGATATATTAATTATAAATATTTTTCATTAAAACTACTTTTTCTTCATCTGGAGCATTCTTATATTCTGGCTTAAAAATATGTTGTCTATAGCTGAATATTGAGCTATTAAACAGAAATTATGCTTAAATAATTTTAATACATTACATGACATTAACAAGGGACAAAGCTGCCCCTGCAATTGCATTGAGAATTGTTATACAAACATAAAAACTTTTAAACATGGGCGAGGCATTTTCAAACTTTCACACTATTATTACAGAACTCATGAGAATGCGGTCTGGGCATTTGTGTGGAAATGTGAGTTTGTCCTGTTTTCTCTGAGAAATATACCGACATTTCTGTGTAATGACTGACCACCCTGAGAGGGTAGCATGAGAAGGGTTTACAGACAGTTTGATTTCCTGTCAGAAGTTTAATTCCCCAGTAGACAGCAACTGCAGCAAAACAGGCTGACTGGCACCATATGGCATATGGTCTCTCTGTCCTATCAGACTGCCTCAGTCCTGTGTGGCTAAATTTCAACACTTAGTCCCCTGACTACCCAAACATTGAGTTTCTCAACTGCAACTACGATAACTAGCTTTAGGAGAGTCGTTTGTGGAATATAGTGATTCAATACACCTTTCTGTTTCTCCATAAAACTTTGAAAATGGGTGATGTAGTTCTCAAATCCCAGTATTATATTAATATCCTGGCCAAGGCTGTCACTTTGCTCTGCTCAGGAGGAACATCCAAATGGAGTGGGAAGCAGTCATTACCTCACTCTTAGTGGCGTGTTTGAGGATATACAGCAGAGGTTTTCTGCTGCTCTAACCCATAATTGTATTTTATTGTATATAAAATGTGCATACATAAACAAATGTTTCTATTCGACATAGAGAAACCTTTGGTGGCCATACTTGCTAGCACATTTTTATGTCAGAATGGCTGATGCATCCTAAAATCAAGCATTTTAAGCATGGGAAGTCACACATGTAATGAACGTGATCAAATACAATGTTATGAAATTACAAGATAAGTGGAAACAAATGGCAAATTATTAGTAATGACTCAGTAACAGCCCCAAACAGTTTGCAACAATATTAGCGACCTCTATTTGTTCATGCACATTTATGAACAGCTCCGCAGCCATAACTTTAAACTATAGTTAATATTCATGGCCTTGTTGTGACCAGGGTCTTGTTCTCTACGTTGCCCTCAGGACTACAAGCTTAACAGATAATTTGATCACTTACAGTTACAACTTACAACTAAATCTCCACATTACAACACATTCCATAAATCAATAAAACAAACACAAATCTTAACTGGTCCTTGAGGCACCAAGGAGTCCGGATGTAAGCTGTTTTGCAGGTTATTCCAAAATAACTTATTTTTATACATTTGTGGAGAATACAGGGTAAATCCTGATTTACGCTGTAACAACGGGTTTGTTGAATCATGCTTTTATACATTTACAGTGATGTGAGCTTATGTAGTACAATATGTGAAACAGGATGCTGTGATGAGAATTACACCTGTCACTTGTTAAATGCCCAGTGGTAATCTGTATGCATCTGTATCTTTATTTAAACTGGGGTACATGTGAACAGTTGTTGTAGTGGGAAACTCTTTGGGGCTGTCACAGAGTCATTAGTATTAATTTGCCATTTGTTTTCACTTCTCATCTCTTGTACTTTCCGAGCAGTTTTCATGACTGCACCAATCCAAGAGAAACTAATACATTTTTGCTAGTTAACTAGCTTGGCTAAATGAGAACACACAACTGTACGCTTTCTCTCGTTCCAACTACATACTGTGAGGGAAAAAACTATTTGATATCCTGCTGATTTTGTATGTTTGCACACTGACAAAGAAATGATCAGTCCATAATTTTTATGTTAGGTTTATTTGAACAGCGAGAGACAGAAAAAGACAAAAAATGTTATGAATTGATTTGCATTTTAATGAGTGAAATAAGTATTTGATCCCCTCTCAACCAGAAAGATTTCTGGCTCCCAGGTGTCATTTATACAGATAACGAGCTGAGATTAGGAGCATACTCTTAAAGGGAGTGCTTCAAATTTCAGCTTGTTACCTGTATAAAAGACACCTGTCCACAAAAGCAATCAATCAGATTCCAAACTCTCCACCATGGCCAAGACCAAAGAGCTGTCCAAGGATTTCAGGGACAAGATTGTAGACCTACACAAGGCTGGAATGGGCTACAAGACCGTCGCCAAGCAGCTTGATGAGAAGTTGACAACAGTTGGTGTGATTATTCGCTGATGGAAGAAACAAAATAATTCCCTCGATCTGGGGCTCCAGGCAAGATCTCAGTTCATTGAGTTGCAATGATCATGATAATGGTGAGAAGTCAGCCCAGAACAACATGGGAGGATCTTGTCAATGATCTCAAGGCAGCTGGGACCATAGTCACCAAGAAAACAATTGGTAACATACTACACTGTGAAGGACTGAAATCCTGCAGCACCCGCAAGGTCCCCCTCCTCAAGAAAGCACATGTAGGATGATGCACATAGGAGGAATGCTGCCTATGACCCCAAGAACACCATCCCCACCGTCAAACATGGAGGTGGAAACATCTTTTGAGGGTATCTTCCTGCTAAGGCGACAGGACAACTTCACCGCATCTAAGAGACGATGGACGGGGCCATGTACCGCCAAATCTTGGGTGAGAACCTCCTTCCCTCAGCTAGGGCATTGAAAATGGGTCGTGGATGGGTATTCCAGCATGACAATGACCCAAAACAAACAGACAAGGCAACAAAGGAGTGTCTCAAGAAGAAGCACATTAAGGTCCTATAGTGGCCTAGCCAGTCTCCAGACCTTAATACAATAAAGAATCAGTGGAGGGAGCTGAAGGTTAGAGTTGCCAAACGTCAGCCTTTAAAACCTTAATGACTTGGAGAAGATCTGCCACGAGGAGTGGGACAAAATCCCTCCTGGGATGTGTGCAAACCTGGTGGCCAACTATACTAAATGTCTGACCTCTGTGCTTGCCAACAAGGGTTTTGCCACCAAGTACTAATTCATGTTTTGCAGAGGGGTCGAATATTTATTTCACTCATTAAAATGCAAATCAATTTACGTGCGTTTTTGTCGATTGTTTTGTTTTTATTCTGACTCTCATTGTTTAAATAAACTTACCATTAAAATTGTCAGTGAGGAAACATACAAAATCAGCAGGGGATCAAATAATGTTTTCCCTCATTATACATGCTTAAACGGTAAACACATTACATTTAATTAATTATTGAGTGTTATTATTGTGAATATTTTATTGTTTTCTTGTTTCACTGCATTACAGTATTGTATTAAATACAGTGTCAATATTTCATGTCAAATTATGCGTTGTTGCTAGGTAAAGTTATGGTCACATCAAATCCTTTATTTTCATTAGTACATAAATGAAGGTGCAAGAAAACCCTATTTAACTTGAAACTATTTTTAAACTTTGACTATAATATCCCACATTTGTAGCAATTTTTGTGAAGTGGCTGCTGCATTTTAATAGATAGGGTCACTGTAATCAAGAACTGTGTACACAGCTGAATGTGTAGGCCAACACTGCCTTGTGTGCAAAATAAAATGTATAATAACCAGCACAGATGATATCCATTGTGAATACAGGGTACAGAAATAATGGCTCTGGTTAAGCATTGTGGTTTAGCCTCACCTTTACAGATGATGCCTGGCTTTGTTGAGCAGTGTTGAGTCAAACCAATTCTTACTAGGCAGAAAAGGTAACAGCCATCTCTCTCCACAGGATGTGTGAAAACCGGGAATTGATTTTGAGACCATGTTGTTGACTATCTATTCCAACTGGTCAATAAAATGCTCGGCTGGGGGTGAGCAGTGGCAGCAGAATGCACACACTGTGTCTCTATGACCATGTTAACACACTTCACAGATGGGCTGTATGATTCCTGTGAACAAAAATATAGAGGGACAGTTGGACGTCCATGGGTCAAAAGCTCTTAGCTCAGCCATTCGATATAATAAAATAATAAAGTTTCAACAAAATCATGTGAAAAATAGCTGTTTGTAGTACTCTTCCCGATAATATATTACTCACTAAAGTATCTCTCAATTGTAAACTGTAAAATCTAAATAATTTTGAAAAATTCTATAGAGAATAATATAGTACACACCGTTGTATCTGTTGCCAGACCCTTTAAGGCTAGCTAGATGGAGCAGGCAACGTCGATTATAGTCTTTTATTTTGAAAACAGCATGTTCACATAGCCATGTATAGTCCTTCTTCTCCAGACACACAGAGTCTGTTCATTATTCTACCTTGTGGACAATATTAGAAAACATGAACTCAGACCGTGGGAATGATTACACTATGTAACACAATTATTGTTCCTAGGTAGTAAGTGTTATTTCCTAATTGCTTGTGCCTAAAAAGTACAGAAAATGGCTATAATACCCACAAACTTTGGTTTTGTGACCAGCACAGTGATATTTTGAAATGTGTCTATTTCCAAAGAGAAAACGAGAGAATTGGTGTCTTTCTGTTCACATAGTCAGAAAGAAACAAATTAATTCAAATGAATATATATTTATTAGGGGTGTGATGATACACTTCGTTCATGAGATGATAAACCATATTGGATTCATGAGAACAAGATGATATTTTAACACTTTTTAAGAAATCTTCAATGACGGAATATATGACTGGGAAAAAAATATTTTATTAGACTGAAAGTCACATAATACAAAACAATGCTGGTGCATTTTGAAAAGTTTTAATCATCTTGTAATGAATGTCACTTGATTAGTTCTACTTTCTGAATATGATTTATCATATGCAGTAAAAGACAATAACAATATGCAAACATTGTAAAAGGTTTTTGCTACCAACTCGACTGGCTTTTCTCTTGTATGATTTCACATGATAAAATGCTGAAGAAAAGTACTTAATAAGCCATAAAACAGATCATGAATGTTTTTGGAAAATATAACGCATGTTGGCTGGAAGCAGCAGTCAACACTTCATAGTGTGAAAATAATGTGAATTTGTCTTTCTGGTACAATGGTCGCAAGATTGAAGAACGATGTAGTGGTTGAGTGGACAAACCAATGTGCTCAAGAGAAAGACAAGATTCTGCTGTCTTCATTTTCTTTGATCACGATTCACTTGTACACAATCCTAGTAAAGTCTGTTTTTCTGAGGAGATTACTTTAAAAATGTAATTCATACCAGTAGCCATTTGGGCACCAATCCAGAGTTTAAAACAGTCTTACACAGGCTATTCTGATAGGTGGACAGCGGTTTCTCAATGTCCTTTCTCCAGCAACCACAGTTGTAAGCACATTGTCACCACTCATACACACTGTTCAATGAAATTAATTCTCTGTGTATTAAGGGTCAGAAATTATATAATAATTACATAATATTTAATTTCCATCCCCTTGGGTTCCTGCGTTCACTGTTGCGGTACAAATGTTGCTCTCTGAGGGTTGAAAACTCAGACCCATAGAGAATAAACATTTCACACATGCATTAAAATGTCATTTTTTAAAGTACTGCAGCATGTTAGCAGAGACTATCATGAGCATGTGAAGTAAACTGTTAATAGAAGCCATCATGAGTATGTGTCTTGGTTAAACTGTAAATAGAGACCATAATGAGCATGTGAAATGGTTAAACTGTTAATAGAGACCATCACGAGTATGTGAAAATGGTTAAACTGTTAATAGAGACCATCATGAGTATGTGAAATGGTTAAATGGTTAATAGAGACCATAATGAATATGTGTAATGGTTAAATGGTTAATAGAGACCATCTTGAATATGTGAAATGGTTAAATGGTTAATAGAGACCATCATGAGTATGTGAAATGGTTAAACGGTTGATAGAGACCATCATGAGTATGTGAAATGGTTAAATGGTTAATAGAGACCATCATGAGTATGTGAAATGGTTAAATGGTTAATAGAGACCATCATGAGTATGTGAAATGGTTAAATGGTTATAGAAACCATAATGAATATGTGTAATGGTTAAACAGTTGATAGAGACCATCATGAATATGTGTAATGGTTAAATGGTTAATAGAGACCATGATGATTATGTGTAATGGTTAAACTGTTAATAGGTTTTAAAAAGGCCATTCTGCATTAATATTAATCTTAAAAAGTATGCTTTTGTAGAATAGCTTGTGGTTGATCCTGTCAATGTACTAAGTAAGTTGTAGGGAAGTTAATGTTGGGAAAACCTATTTTTTCAAAGTTTAAATGTTTTACTTTATTTTGCCATAATTTAATGGGGCTCTGTGTGTTATCCCACATCTAACATTTGCAAGACTGATTAAATCAATAACATGACTTAAAGAACTTTAAAAACAAGGTATTTGTCAATAAACGTTCACTACTGTTAATTGTACCGCATGAATAATGTAATGTTTCACTTACTGGCTACTTCATATGTTGAAACATGTAGACTCAAACAAGAAAATGCAATAATGGCTACACAATAGATCTTCGAAACTTACTGAGGCCATAGTGATGCTATAGTCAATGACAGGTACATTCACATCCAAAGTTGATGGAGAAGGGGATTGAAGTGATTTTATCTTGCCAGGAGCATTTAAAAAAATCTGGGAAAGAGGGTGCAGTCCTAATTGTATCTGTAACTAGTATGTGTTCAATTTGTAGCCAATAAAAAAATATAATAGGATTGGTCACGGTTGCTGTATAATAATTGATAATGTTATATGCTGGAGAGAGACACTGACTATGCAATACCTGACTATATAATTATACAATAACCCATTAAATGTCTGCCTTCTAGGCATAAGTGACCAACACATGAATACAGAATCAAAGCACTTATCAATAAGTAACTAAGTAACTTAATGCCTTACTTTCTACAGCAAGTACCAAAGTAATTCAATTCGTTACTTTATGGGCCTTAACGTGTCGTCTCCCTGGTTAGGACTAGAGGACTTTACAAGGTGAGTCTTCCGTATTATGTTTTAGATTAAGTAAGCATCTCTCACATGGTTTGGTTAATCATTCCCAAATGTTGGTGCGCTACAGCAAACCTTTTGCGTGTGTCTGAGATATTTCCAAATGAAACTTTCTCACTGGTCTATTCCCAAATGAAACTTTCTCACAGTTTGCATTGACATGTAATCTCTTTCTGTAAAATATTGAGAAGTTGAGGAGGTTTAATATTGGAGAATATTCATTCATTTATCTGGATCAAAGTTTAGAGTTTGGTACACATGTGAAGGATAAGGAGCAATTTATTATGTTTTACATAGCAAGGCCATGCACAGAAAGTAGCACCTTAAGTATTTAGTTGGAATAGCGCCCGGTTGACTACCAGGTTTAAAGCTCATTACTATTTACTGAACATTTGAGAAATACAGGATTAAAACGTAATATGTCTCTGTTGATCCATGGTCCTAGCAGTTCTGTGCAATCTCAGGACAACTGAGTTTTGAAAAATTTTACTAATAAATTCATCACTGCTAAAGTGAAACCCCAAAAATATTTTTTCTCTAGCTTTGCAACAGCATAAAATATATCTCTGACTGTTTCATCCTAACATTGGATTACATTCTCTAAACTTTCTATACTTGCCATTTTAAGAATTCATCAGCACCAATTTCAAATTGGCGTCTATTTCGGTAAACCTGCCCCTGTTAAACAAAATTTGATCACTAGCTGATTCTTCAGTCTAATATGACATTTTATGGGGTTGCCAAAGACTAGGGTTTTCGTTCTGCACAAACCCCATAGGAGACGACTCTGATTCCGAATCCTTGCCTTTCAACTGGGAAAACCAGTTGAAAGATTCTGTCGACTCTAAAAGTGATCGATGTCAGGCAGGCCAACAGCATTTCTTTCCAGTAACCACAAGAACGTTGTCCGGGTACAAGGACTGTGCAGGGGAGTTAACATTAACACTACATTCCTGCATTCCTGCATTAGCCATTGCCTGTTAATTGCATCCAAAGCAGAGCTTCTAACATTGCTATCTTTACCAAAATGTGATAGTTCTCCTTCATGTTAAAATTAGAGCAACTGTAACCCTACTCTCGGAGTGTGTGCGCCTCATCTTAAAACTGTGAGAGAGAGATAATACAGTTATTCTACCTAAGGCAGGGTTTGTGCATTTACGGAGAGCTTTATATTACATGCATGGACTGTGGGATGACATAAATTATACATAAAAATGTTATCCAAATTCAGGTCACATTGTTTGCCTGATGGTGGCTAGCTGTCAGTAAAGGCAGAGATTTGGTAAATCTTGATGGAAAGTAAATTGTCCATGTCCAAGTAATCCGATTTCTTTTCTTTTTGCTGGATAATTTATATAGCATATTACATTGGTATTTTATAAAAGATGGCAAAAATGTCCCAATATCAACCCTGCAATACCCCTTTGCTAATATTGAGAAAACTAGACTTGTATGCTCAGGGAAGATGAAACAGGAATCTAAATCAACAACCTTTGCTCTGATGTGTGCTAATGTTTGCTTTGCTGTGTCTGTGTGTGTGTGTATGTGTGTGTGTGTCACAGCAGAGGTCATCCTGCAGGTGTTCTATTGTCTGCCCTGTAGGTCCCAGAGCCACTCTCTGATGTAGATCACACACAGACAGACACACCACCCAGAAGAGAGAGAGAAAGAGAGGGTGAGGGAGAGATTTTCTTACATTTCAGTCAGGCTTCATGAATGCCATGAATGCGTCGCAAGCTATATATAGTGTAAATACTCAAGACTGATGTTGCTTGGTGTAAACAATCAGCACGGGTGTATGTGTTTGCTGTGGTGCGTGCCTATAAACTCAGCCAAGTATACAGTCCCCTCCAAAAGTATTGGAAAGGCAAGACAAATTCCTTTGTTTTTGATGGTCACTGAAGACATTTGGGGGTCGTTGGTGATGTCACTTACTGATGTTTTGGGTTTTTTTTCACGATATTTCTGTCATCAGCTACGGTTGTTTTCCTTGGCCGACCTGTTTGACTTCTGTTGCTCAGTACACCAGTAGTTTCTTTCATTTTCAGGACATTCCAAATTGTTGTGCTTGCTATGCCCAATGTTTGTCCAACGGCTATGGTCGATTTTCCTTCTTTTCTCAGCTTGACAATGGCTTGGTTTCTCCCATAGACAGCCTTCTGGTCTTCATGTTGGTTTATCCTCTTTAACAAGAAATGCAGTCTTTATAAGTTTAATCCAAGGAGGGAAACTTAGACTAGTCATGCAGAGCTATTTAACGTTTGAACAATCAACCTAAAAGGCAACACCTGGGCAACAAGAAACATCTGTCAGTCACATGTTCCCATACTTTTGCTCACTTGAAAAATGGGTGGATTCAAACAAAGGGTGGTATGTCCTGAGTTGTTTAACACATCTAGATCTGAATAACAGGAAATTAAACTGGAATTCTGAACTCTTGTCTCATTCTCATCTTTTGAGTTTGAACCCAAATGTCTTAAGTGAACAACAAAAACAAAGGAATTTGCCTTGCGGTTCCAATAATTTTGGAGGGGACTGTATATATTTTGTCTTTTAATATTTATTTCAATGACAAAAAGTATTCATTAACAAAAAAGAAGTCCCTACTTTACATGTAACATATAACAGCACTGGTCATTCATGTATCTGTGAAAACCTTAGTTTCTCCAGTCTCTCCCCTCTGCTCCCTTCTCTGGGGAGAGTACCCAAGAGACCTATCTCCAGCCTGACCATAACAAGGTGTGTGGAGTGTGATCAACACGAGGTGTGTTGGCCAGGGGAAACCCAATGAACTCAGCAGGTCAGGGCTATGTCTCCACCTACTGGCCAGATAGCGCCCCTCTATTGTGACATGACTCCATATGAAAGACTCATAAAGAGGGATACGCAGCCAGCTCCTAAGGGAGCTTGAGGCTAATTGTTTAGAATGATCTGTATGCATGTAACCCACTACAGAAGCCCAAAGAAGAAGTGTTGGGGACAGGGAGGAACAAGTATAAGGGCAATGATAGAAACAACATAAGTGAGTGGAAGTGAGAAAGAGAAATAGAGAAAAAAGGAATAAATAAATAAATACAAGCTACACAAAAATGAACAGACAGCATAAAATAAGTGCAATCAGAGGGGAATTCAAATCATGAAACAAATATGAAGACTGCCATTCCAAATAATAACGCTGGGTAACATACATTAATTTAATTATGAAAAGTGAACAGGTTGTGTCTCCCAAAATAGTTGTCCAAGACAAAGCATACATCCTCCTCTTGTATATTCTGATCTCTGTATTATAAATAGGACTGTTTTCTAGGCCCTGACACTGCTGGCAATGCCAAACCACCAACTCCAGTCACTGTCCTTGAACCAGCTTTCTTATTTCTCTCGCCAAGAAACAAACATAAACTGAAAGAGATACTAGATTACATCCATTGTCCTATGTCAGAGAGCTTATTTCTATTAGACCTGCACTGGTGGCTCCTGGAGAAACCTCTGCGTAAGTACTGACGCTACTGGATGAGACAGTGCGCTAACTCTGACAGAGAAAATAAATGAATGGATGGGCAACTATTCAATGTAGTTTTTTTCTTCTTCAGTTTTGTAAGATGATAGGGGTGATTATGTATACAGTGGAAATTATGGTTGTAATAGGCTTGGGGAGTAGGGCCTTTTTCCAGTGATCACAGGGCGTTGAATCAATGATCTCCCTGAGAAATAATGCATTTTCATAATAGCCTATAAAAACCACCAAAATCGAATTGAGAGTGTGGGAATTGAGTGGAATCTGTCTGTCTGTCCGTCTTTACTCTAATGTTTTACTAAATAGTTTTACATTAAATGAACACTGTAGTAGGTACCTTGGACAGTTCCCAAGAGAGGAATGAGAAGCATCCTGTGTAAATATTTTTACTAAATTATATGCTGAACTTACCCCTCCCTACAAGACCACAGGTGGACTGGAGCCAACCCCCACAGTACCAGGAAACTAGGAGGGATCGGATGGTGCAAGCTGGAAGCACCCAGACGTCCAGCAGAGGCTGGCCTTCTGGCAGGGCAGACGGAGGGGAAGGTACTTGGTGAATGAATCATGGGCCTCACTGCAGTGTTGATCCAACTGGGTCTTCTGATGACGGATGGCACGGTAGGGACAGACGTGGTTACCCTTCCAAACCGGTTCCAGAAGCAGTCGTCCACCATAGGAGCAATGGTCTGGCTAGGGCCGTCTAGTTAACCAAAAACACTGACATGGGGTCAGTTTTTAACATTCTCTGCCCAGGACCTCTCCATGAATGTGCCTAACACTTTTAATGTGAACTGGGGGCCGTGGTCAAAGATGATGTCCTCCGAGATCCCATTGTGCCGGAACATGTGGTTGAAGATTAGTTCCCATTGTGCCGGAACATGTGGTTGAAGAGAAGTTCCCATTGTGCCGGAACATGTGGTTGAAGAGAAGTTCCCATTGTGCCGGAACATGTGGTTGAAGAGTAGTTCCCATTGTGCCAGATCATTGGGTCCAGTGTCTGCATGTATGTACTCCAGATTGTGGTGGTCTGCCCAGCTTCCTGGAATAGAAGACACAGGAAAACTGCTTTGGTGAAATCCCTGTCGCTCTGGGACAGAACTGCCCTTAAACAAGTGAATGGCTTCATTGGATCAGGATGTTTCAGGTTCAGCTGGAGGTGCATCGACTTTCAGCACCATCATCTCCAATCCTGTAGGGCTATTCCAACCTCCGAGGAAGGAGATGGTGGATTGATGGAGCAGACACATCTCAGCTTTGGCATGGAGGCTGTGCTACAGGAGCCTGGACATGAGTGACATGTAGTTCCAGCATCGCTGAGTAGACCAGGATGTCATTGATGTATAAATACATGTCTCTGAATATGTTGTAAACAAAAGCTTGGAACATGGACTCATACAGCATGACCAGGTACTTGTAGTGGCCATCTTAAATTCACACAGACAAGGTTGCAGGCAGTCCATATGTCTTGTTTGGTGAAGTACTCAGCTCTTTGGAGTTGTTCTATAATCACTAGCACTAACGCACAGCTGTCAAACTGATTCCACAGAGGGCCTAGTGTATGTTGGTTTTAGTTGTTTCCTTTCAGTTGGTGCCCAACTGAGACCTGACAACCATGTAAGTGGAGATGCTAACTAATCAGTGACCAAATTCATTAATCAAGGTGAGAGCAAAAACTTGCAGACGCGTGGCCCTTCGTGGAACCGTTTGACACCTCTGCACTAACGGTAAGGGATAACGGTACTTAACTGTGATGTCATTCAGTCCTTGGTAATTCATATAGTGGCACAGACCTCCATTCTTTTCATGACAAAGAAGAAACTTGAAGAAGCAGGAGAGGTGGAGGGATGCATGCAACCATGCTGTAAAACCTGTACAGTATGTAGGCCTCCATGGCTTCGGTCTCTGCAAATTACATGGGGTACTGTAGACCCAGATTCTCAGGGACGCAGCACGGGCCAGAAGGTTAATGGCACAGTCCCAGGGGAGATGAGGAGGGAAACAGGTGGCATGTGATTTGGTAAAGGACTTATGGAGATTATTTTACTCAGCCGGAATGTTGGACTTCAGTAGAACTGCTGGGCCAAACACCAACAAAGACAGAGGAAATGTTCATTGTGGGTAATATTGATTGAATGACCATGATGTTCTCAAACAGTATATTTTATAACTAATAAGATAGCTTTTCTGGGAATATGTGTGCATAATTTCAGCAGCAGTGAGAGGAGGGAGAGTGAGATATTAAAGAAAAATAACGATTTCCTGTAGTCTTTGCATAACCAGTACGTGGTACTGTTTTCAGTAGTATTGACATAGTAGCTATGACTTCTCTTACCGCCTGGCCTACTACACCAACGTACGTTGTAATTATCTGTAGTATTTGAATGACTTACTGATTAATAAGGTCCCCTTTTCCGATTCTGTACTTCTTTTACCTGCCTGGTGGGATGCCAGGGGATTTCAATATCCATACTTAACAACCTAAATATCAGCAATTTGAAGTCCTTCCCCCCACCGTCTCTTGCTCTCTCTCCCTTCTCTTTTCACACACAGCCTACTCTTTCGCTCACTCAAACACACTCGCCCATGCTCTCGCTCTCTCTTCCTACTTGGTCGAGCTTAAAAGAAGGGGACATGACAGAATGACAGGAGATGGATTTTCAACGAGATGTGGGGGAAAGGTGAAATTACCAATCGTAATCATCGCCCCTACGTTAAACCAGATCCTTCGCGAAACCCGGCGTTATTGTTGAACACAATGAATGAATAAGAGCGGCGTCTGTTGACGAGGTATGCTATGTTAACTCTCTTTTTCGTTTGGATTTTATACTTGCTTTGTGCTGAATGAAAAATGATGAATAATAAGTGGGGGAGTGGGTGATATGTTAGCCTACGTAACACAGCACTGTCCCTTAAAATCCATTTTTTCCAACTACACGAATGACAGACTTGTAAATGGCCATACTTGGATTTTAAATCGTAATCCAATGTTTCTTTCTGAAAAAGCCACAGTCGGCATGAGAATTTGAAATCTCGACCGATTGTTGATAATACTTGCGCGACGTGAATAAGGAACATAATCTTACCTATAGAGGGTTTCCACGTAGGCTGTTATCTTGCATTCTCATTTGTCAGACATTAACAGTAATGGATTTATGTCTGAAAAGTAGGATATTACTAAAGGTAGCCTTTGCTAAAGCCATAGGCCTATGTTGCACAGCATATTTATGTTCCTTCATGTGTAATTGTATTGCCAATGCCAACCTCATTAACAATTTTAGTTAACCAAACATAAAAATGGTCAATTGTTAGTTATTGCATTTTCCCTTAATGTTTCTTCCAAAGATAGAGAGAAACCCTCTTATATGGTCTAGACTGCAATGTTCTAATGAGGGATGAACAACCATCTGTAGGATAAGTTGTCATTAAGTCGGGGGATCACCACCACAAAGCGTGGTCAAAGCAAAATGCTAGGGGTCTCGTTGAAGCACTGTTGCTAATGAAGCGATACCTATTATTTTCGGGATAAAGAGCTCCCTCAATCTCCATGGCGACGTGGAGATCTCATATTCAAAACCATCGAGTGTGCCAGGGCTCAGGGGTATACGTATTACAGTAAACGTAAATCGATCTGTCTCCAATTAGTATGTTATGTGTGTTATGGTTAGCAATGCATTCATTTGTGGATGTCAAACCTTAATCTCATTAGAAATCATATGCTATGTTAGAAATGAAAAAACTGCAGACAATTCTATGAGTGCATATAAGCCTACAAAGATAATTTTATAATATGTTCCGTTCTGTAAGTGACCTTACTGATTACAGTATTTGTCAAAGTTTTTTTATTGGCCAGGTGTCTGGTTGAACTTTAAGTATAAATAAAAAAGCACCACCCTTTCCAATGTAGAAATATTTCCAGCTGACCATCACCTTCAATTTTTGCAGCAGCCTCCTCTAAATAAAAATGTTGTCACAGTAAAATAAAACATAGGCCTACATCATTAAAATCAAGCCAATGTACTCCCAACAGTTAATATTTTTCACTGCCCCTTGTGGGTAGCTATTCTCTGTTTGGAAACAAGTGATTGCCCACAATGTTCAGGCTATGGCAATTCTTTTCAAGCCAATTAATTCTTTCTGTGAGACAATTTTTCTGTGAGCCAGTGCTTTAACTAATTCAAATTTGGTGGACTACCCTTAATTAGTTAGCTATCATTTTTCTACAGTTAATATCAATGTAGTGAAAAAAAAGTGATTATAAAATATTTAATTAATACTTCCCCCCCCCTTGTTTATAGATAGTATTGTGTTTTTAAGCATCTGTTAAGCACTTTGTCCCAAACTTCATCAACCCACATTGAGAATTCATCAGTTCTGCTTATAGCCCTAAAACTTATTTTCAAAATAGAACAAGGCAGTCTTACAAAAATCACAAAGCCTTTTCCAGAGCAAAAAAATGCCCCAACGCCCCCCAATACATATTGAGCAATGAAAAATAATGTGAATTGTATCACATTACAACATAGTAAACATGTTCATAAACCTCCCAGAATATGCTGCCTGCCCAACCTCACAGGGGCTAAGGGCCTCGTAAGCCCTGGGCTAAGCAAGTGTTAACACTTGAATATTTTGAAGTGGGCTAACACTACACTTAGCCTATGGCTAGCTGGCCCTGCTCAGAAGCAGGGTTAGCCCAGACTTTTCAGGGCTAGCCTCAGAAACACAGTGACAAAAGGACCAGTGTGAAACGGGGTCAAGAACAAAATCATAGAACGTTTGTTGTCTAATCACAAAACCTGCCCTTTCACTGAATTTACATACACTCTTGGCACATGCAGTTACCAACAGCTCTGTATTTCTGTTTGGGTCGTTTCACTTTGCAAACTTTTATCATTTCATTATACCTGCTAAATCTTAGGGAAGTAGTTGTTACAGCTTGCTCTGAATGTATGTCTAACAATTATGTCGAAAGAATAAAGGTCGGCTAAAGTTTTTCTCTTTACGTAGTTTTAACAATGTTTTCAAAGCAAATACGGACATGGTGGGCATATTCATCAACCAATGTCGGGAAGTCATTAAGTCATTGAATTATGGTAGCTTGACATTGATCACATGTCAGTGATGTATTGTAAAATTGTTCGCATGCCAGAGAAAATCTAACATTTGTAGCTTATCATAGAATGTTAAAGGTTATTGTGTCATAATTGTCTGTTAGCCCAGGGCTTAGAAATACAACTTGAATCCTTAACCAAAGGTTAAAGCTTTGCCCAGGGTTAACAAACTCTTTGAAGGAGATTCAATGTTCAATATTAAATTCCCACAGGGACATTTTCAATAACCAAGAATCAAATCAATTGGCATTTTAAATATCTAAATAGTCTAGAGTATACCATAGCACAATATCCTGCTTCTTTTGGCAAAAACACAAACATCAATACACATTTATCTGTAGAAATGGCAAAGAATTCAGGTTCTCAACTTTCTACTAAATCTGGTTGTTCTGTGAAGTTCATTTTACTAAATGTTCAGAGAGTTACTTGAATAAGAGCAAAGTAATTGCTTTTAGCATTTGTGTTTGTTTGAATATTATTCAGTTGAATGATGGATCTAAATAGTTAACTCCCCCAGACATTGTTTTCAATAAGCAAGGCTCAAATTATTTGACAGTAACTAGCCATGTGTAAAAAGAGTAGGCTATATATTTTACAGTAGATTACTAACTACATATCTCAAGAGTTAAAAAAAACGGCATGGTTTTCAATAAGAAAGTCTTAAATCAATTGCTGTTATTTTAAAATATATTGAGGTTTCATAAGGTTATTAACTGTGAGGTTCAAGCTCAGTATGTACATTGGCAGAGAGTAGTGGGATCTCACCATATTCCCCACGTCTAGTAATGTTCTTTACCACTTTATAATAGCAAAAAAGTAAGCTGAGGTTCCAAAATACTATGTAGGGTAAGGTTTGTATCCATGCACTCTGTGTTGTCATGCATAATAGCCTGTAACTATGGTGTATTACTCATATACCACACTAGTGTTTACAGCTTAAGAATACAGTACATATATAATATATTAACCTTGCAAAACAACAATTTGAGTATACCAGATTTACGTTTACTATAGTACGTATAATTATTTAGACCTGCTTGAGTGTGCGCACTCAGCCTGGTCGTTTCTTTGCTAGGAGCAGGATCTTCTCTGTGGCTGCAAAATGCGAAAGGTAGAGCACTTGATCACACGAAAATAAAATCCACAGGGAATGTTTTATAATTGAAAACGGCGACAATTCTGAGACAAAAATAATCTTCGTTGGGAAGGCTGCTGTGTTAACCGAGATCTGTAAACTAAGCCTGTTGCTTTCTGTAGGCTATCGGTCTTGATAAAAGTCTGTTTTTAGGCTATACCCTCCAGATTTACTAATCTAGAAAGACCCATCTTAAACGAATTTGGCAAAACATTTCAAATAGCCCACAGTGCTTTCCAAACTTACTCGGGTGCATTCTTTACATGCTAAAAAGATACACGCAACAACGGTAGTGATTGACAACATAAATGAGTTAAATGGACTACCATTTCAGAGATTAAATTTACCAAGGCCACACAAAGAACAGGCAGGTTATCTTTACTAGCGACGTGGGGTAACCCATAAACAGGCATGGAGGATGATTGTACGTATGGAAGAGCCAATAACACATAGGCTAGTCTAAATTACCCATTACAGCTTTTACTATAATAACAAACTTGTTTCGGGTCATCAGCTTAGGCAAACATAGATTTCTTTGGGGTACACAATTACGACCGTATAACATTTGGCACAAGGATGCATCATAGGCCTATTGTATTACTTTGTTAAAATGTATCTACTGTATAACACTGGTAACAGTGTGTGTTTGTGTGTGTGTGTGTGTGTGTGTGTGTGTGTTTGTGTGTGTGTGTGTGTGTGTGTTTATATAACATGACAAATATAAATCACCTTGTATTTGACCTTAGACCAATTCGTTTTACAATTGCCAAAAGTGCACTTCAGCCAAATGTTGTGAAAAAAGTTTCAGGACCTTGGACAAGAACACAGGGCACTACTATGAGCCAGTCTGATGTCTATGGAATTCACTCCTCATAAGCTCTTCATACATTTCCTTGTAAGCCAAAAATAAGTTAGATAATTGAACAGCATGAGACTCCACTTTAATGTGCTAGGCCTTGGCTACAAGCAGCCGGGTCTGGTAATGTAGCGTTTAAATGCTGCTTGACAATCTATTGACTCAAAAAGCTGTCAGATTGCTTTGCAAGGCATGGTTTTCTGAAACAGTGCCTTGGCAAGGACAAATCATGTATTGACCATCAAGAATATTAAAGCAAAAGTTTCAAGTGAATGGGCAAGTGTCCAAACTTTTGACTGCCATATGTCTCCCATAACGTTGATGATTTATATACAGTTCATCAATATTACAGGAGACCCCTACAGTGCGATAGCTTGTCCTACAATAAAGATCTATTGTTATCCTATTTATTACTTTTACAATTACTACTATTGTAGTTTTTATGTAAGTATGATTAGATTGTAACATAGATGTTTTGGCAATGGCCTATTTACTCAATGTTTATCATGACAACAATGCAATTTGAATTTGACATCAGTGCATATGCCAATGAAAGCAGCTGATGAATTGAGCTGAGCGTTTCCATGGAGACCATCGCAGCACAAGCTCATAATATTCCCCAGTGAAAGCACCAGATTTTCCTCCCTAAGCAAAAACTGCTTCAACACAGCAAGACGTTCCAATATCCAAACTGCTAGGGTTACAAAAGTTGATTGATGACAATGCACGTGTAGATTAGGGCTTCTAAAATCTCTGGGCGCCCCGAAAGCAAACATACCGTGGCTGTGAATGCGACTGCCACACGAGACAGAGACCTTTGCAGCAGCCATAATTAGTCTCTCGTCATGTCTCCTCCTCGAGCTGGAACATGGCTTTACAACAGCCACGGTATTTTAATAGGGAAATGTAACTCAGACCAGAAATCATAAATGGTGTCATATTCTGAGTCCTGTTACATGGAAAAGTAAGGCTGCAATTTTCTTGGTTATGTCCTCACGTTAGCTAGCAGTAGCCACAGCAGCAGTTTTCTCATGCAAACGACTCGCTTTCCGACAACGTTTCATAGCGTGGCCATGAAATGGATCAGTAGCCCCGTAGCCTGCAAAATGGCTATAACGTCATGCCCAGCACGTTGCTTTACTCACCAGGTTAATGAGACCTTATGATCTGTGGGTGTAGGGCTAATAGTCTGTGGTGGTGGTGCCAGTGTGCAGTGCTAAGTCAGGCATGGATACAGGTGTGAGGTCTGGCCCTGACAGGCTCCTTGCTTTGGTCCACCGTGTCTGCCCGGAGTGCCGTCACAGAGACGACACTTCATCACTGGTCACCGACATGCTCTCATAGAGAACCAACTTAATATTTAATGAGGCCCCCACTCACATCCATGCGTTCTGACCAACTGAGTGCTTCAGAGACTGAGGAGAAAAGTTGTATTGGAACCTGTTCCACGAATAGCCCTCTGTAATGTAAGAAGGACATACATAGAATGTAAGATCAGAGTCTACAGAAGCCCTTTAGTGTTCCTTGGCGATAAAGGTAGGTTTCTACTTAAGTGTTTACTTGTTTCTTGTTAGACTGTCAGCTGTGAGATTTGTAGGATGTAGGGTAGTTGCAATGTTTATAAAGACTTGAATCACAGCATATGCTGCAGCTTGTGCTCATTATACATTTTCACGTTTGTGTGCTCAGACTGTTTTTTCCCGTCCATTGGCAGGCTTAAGGGATTGAAAGAAAGTGAGCGAATCGAAGAGTCTCTCTGGGATTGTGATTTTTTTTAAGCCTTGGTAGCCTGTATGACAGACCGGCTCTTCACTTGACATTCTGAATTTCTTTCTTCTGACTCAAGCTTTTTTTAGCATAGGTAGGCAGGGTTTTTTTAACTGTTTTGTTTGCAGCTGTGGTTATCTATCCCTTGATGGATGAAAGATAGGGAGTACAGGACACATACGTTTTGCCTGTGATACATGGGGTAGAATCAGCTCTTTACCATTTAATCGGATGGCCACAGATACTAAAACAAACATAACTCCTCTTGAAGGTTCACATGCTGTTATTTGTTCATCTCAATCATTGCTCTCTCTCGCTCTCTCTCACACACACACACACACACACACACACACACACACACACACACACACACACACACACACACACACACACA
>JACXGJ010001799.1:0-76231 GCA_016801105.1 Esox niger
TTGTCCCGTTTAGCACACCTGATCATCATTAGTCATTCCCCTCAGTATATATGTTCCCTCTGCTCCCATTGTCTTTGTGTGTTATTGTCTCTACGCAGAAGAGCATATGTCAGCTCACAATATATATATATAAAATGAACCTAAACCTACAAGCTCCGCAGTCCGCTTCATCCTTCCGTATAACTGAAAACGCTGACAGTCATGAAGAGGATGACACATCTACTGGTAGCATCCTAGTCATGAGAAATGTTGTATTGGGGAAGGTACATATCGGACATCACTTCATGCGTATTTATTTTGATATAGCATTTATAATTAAATGTAATATAAAAATACTGTTTAAAAGAAGCCATGTCTACCAGAATGGTTTATCATGTTTTACAGACATGCGTAGGTGTCTTAACCAGTCATACAAGACTAACAATTATTGAAATCCACTGATGTAGATAAACTTTCACATAGTACATCCATTTAACGAGTAAAATAGCATTACTCAGAAGGATATTGCAGATAAGTGAGATACTTATAAGTTAGCTCAATTTTAAAGAAACTTTAATATGGTGGTTGTGGTTTCAACTTTTTCAGTTTTTAGTCCGGCTGACCAAGAGATTTGCAGTTTCCCAAAGTTTGTTTGTTTGTTGGTTTATTTTTTATAAAAGGCTACTCTGGTGAAGAGTGCTTGTTTAAGAATGTTAATAAAAAATGTATCAATATATACAAGATGAAATCTTGACCAGAACCAAATATAATATCATATTATGTTGCTGTAAAACAAAAGACCACTGAATGTGAAGACAGGTAGTCTGTGCCCATCTGCTAAAATGTTTGGTCATCTGTACATCATGCAAAGCAACACTGAACACTTAAAAAAATGTATTGCTTCAAATGTACATCCCCTTGTTTTCAGCTAATAAATATGAAATGAAACAAATAATCATTCTGTAATGTTTCCTATCAAAAAACAATTTACATTGACAATTGAATGCATTTGTTTATTTCCTTACTATAATACTATATTCAGTTATGTTATGTCGGATTGTGATCATTTTGTGATCTTACAGACATTGATCCAGCTTTGATTAACTTTTATGTTCTTTATGGGTAGATCTGTAACTGCCTAATAAGAAAATACACACGTACATAGAATGTAATAAACACACAAAATATGATATGCACATTAGCAGAAGCGCAATATGTTACAGACCTCTTAGTCATGTACAACTTGAGATCCCAGTGAAAGTCAGACCCACAGCCAGGGCCAAAATTTAAAGACACCTCTTCTCTACACAGGTCTAAAGTCCAGGAATGCATTTCCCACCCAGACACAACTTGTGGTGCCTGCTGGTGATACTCCAGTCAAGGTGGGATTGCCAAGAGTATGAAATGATTTGTCAATCATACACAATCAAATGGAATCTCTACCTCCAGAGCAGCACACAACTTGGTGACTACTATCCAGGCTTGCAATGATTATTCAACTAAGTCCACATTGGGATGAGTAGATAGGTGGATTGCTTGGGACAACCAAGCTGCATAGTTGCCTAGTTTAAATTTGTTGTGCATCATGTTATTTTCATGAAATGAAAGTTAATTCTCATTTGTGGTATGTGACCAAGTCAAATACAAATACTACTACGATCAATGTTAAAAAAGATAATGTGGTTATTGTTTTCAGCCTGGATGTACAAAGTAACAAATGCATTGATGTGTAATGCATGTATAAGAGACAAGCAATAATGGAAAAGATTCCTGTGTGTATGTGTGTGTGCGCATGACGTGATTGAGACCATTGCATCTACACAATATACTTCATATTCTGTGTTCCTATAAGAGAAACACTAACAATTGTAACTTGTGAAAATGTGTCTATTACATTGTCCATTTACAAGTGGATTTCATTGATGTGACAGAAAGAGCTGGAGAAAAACGCTATGGCCTAGTAATAGTTGATAGGTTCTCAAGTTAGGTAGAGGCTTTCCCAAAACATAACAATAATTGAAAGACTGTTTTAAAATGTTGGAGAGAAGTTATATTAAGATTTGATGTACCAGAAATGTTTTTAATCCTTTCATGGGACACATTGAATGTGTATTGTTTGTGTGTGTTTGTTTAAATGTTAAGTGTTGATTTATATTGAAATGCCAAAAACTGCCTAACAAAACGAACAACTAACCGCACGTCTGCTTATTTGCGCTACTTGTTCTATGTCGGAATGTTCCGTTGTTCAAGGGTCATAATAAAAGGCCAACACCATGGAGTCGCCTCTTCACTGTTGACATTGAAACTGGTGTTTTGCGGGTACAATTTAAGGAAGCTGCCAGTTGAGAATGTATGAGGCACTTGTTTCTCAAACTAGACACTGAAATGCATTTGTCCTTTTGCTCAATTGTGGACTGGGGTCTCCCACTGCTCTTTCTGTTCGGGTTAGGGACAGTTTGCACTGTTCTGTGAAGGGAGTACTACAAATCATTGTACAAGATCTTTAGTTTCTGCACAGTTTCTTGCATGGACTAGCCATAATTTCTTAGAACATGAATAGATTTGAGTTTCAGGAGGAAGCTTTGTTTCGGTTCATTTTGAGCCTGTTATCGAACCCACAAAAGTTGATCCTGAAGATGCTGAACTAGTCTAAAGAAGGCCAGTTTTATTGCTTATTTAATCTGCAGAGTATTAAGTAATATATATATTACAAACTGCACTGCGTACAGTATTCTTGCTCAGATGTTCAGCATCACCGGTGCAATACAGTTGGTTTTATATTCATAGATTTAATAGACATTAGCAGTTTATGTAGGGTATAATTTGTAATTTTGGTGATTTATGACCCTGGTGGGCGTGACCTCCAGATTGATTTGACAGGTGGGTGGAACATCCGGTTTGGTGGGCGGGACATCCACCCACCAAACAGGACAAACCATCAACCAATCTGGAGGTTTTCTACTACTGTTACTCAGCGCTGCAGTTCCCTTCCTAACCAGTGTAATTACATCAAGACACGGTTTAACAACATGGAGCATGATCAGAAAATGGTTCTGGTGCCACAACATCAGTTAGAAACTGTGAGAATACAAAACGCCTTGCACTGATTTATGTAATCTGTTGAAAATTATTTGGACTCGTCGATTTACAATATACAACAAGCAACAATGACCGACCAATGAGAGGAGCAGAGGAGAAACATTTAAACACATACTGATGACTTAATTGGGACCTGGTGTGAGTGAGAATTAATGACACGACAAATTAAGGTGACCGGGGGGAGTTCATGAACCATGGGAAACTGGGAAAAAGCGGGATATGACGGAGCTGTCCGTCACCTCACCATCACAGGTCTGAGACAGAGCCTGATGTAGTAAACATGGCTGAGACAAAGCAAACTGTTGACCAAAATGATAAACTTGTTGATGAAATTTGGGATAATGTGCCTGCGAAGTGTAGGAAGAATCTTTAAATATATTTTTAATAAAATGCACAGGTTTAAATATTTGACTTGATGGACTTCAAATGGTGAATTCATTTTCAAAGGGAAGATAATCAAGGGCTCACACCTGTATGATCTGGTTAAAAACATGACAGCAACCAATAAAATTGCTGACGATAGAAGGCCGTTGGGGTGGGGGGGTGTTTTTATAGGCCATGGAATGTCTCAACATGCCTTTTACAACTATTCCAAATGAGCTTGTAAGGCATATAATCAAATCATGATTTAGCTGCTCCCCCAGCAACTGGTTATCAACCAACCAAAGCCTTCTTTGTACCCCCTGCCACGGACCCCACAAAATGGCTTGCATATTATTGTGTCTTTTATTTTATTCTTTTTTAATCAGTTGTTTTTCATTGTCAAAGTGCATGTTTACCTTGAATAATTGTTTTATGAAAAATATGTGAACATGATGTGGTTTTATTTTTGAATAATAAAGTTGACATACACATGATTTACTTTTCTATTTCTTCAACAACCATTACACAAATTAAACAATTCACAAGATTGAGCATGTTGTATGCAATTAAACATTTGATCATCACACATATAAGCTACAAACAAGGACACTAGCACATAATTTTCTCATAAATCATCAATATAAAAAGACATAGCATCTTTATAACTCAGACCTCTTGTCATTAGATAAAGAACAGATTGTGTCCACACGTGTTTGAAATCATATCCGGTACTTGTTTTGAACTGTATTCCAGATTCAGTTCAAAACAAGTTTGCAGAAAGGCCCTGATTGACTTGGGAAAATACGTAAAATCTGGGGGGTTTCCAAAACTGTCATAAAACTTTCCAAAGCCATTGACTGTTATATGTAAATAACCAGCCAGTGCTCCCCGGGATAATTGCTCAGGTGTGTATAAACAATCATCATTGATGCAACATCTCTGACAGGTCCACTAGGTAGTTGGTCGCATGCCAGCACACCATAGAGATGAGTCCAAGATGAATATTGGTTCACCACACCGGTCAACCCTGTGGTATTCACTTCCACACCGTTTTCCAAATAGTAGTCAACCTTGACTTGTTGCCGGTTTCACACTTCGATAATGGAGTCACTAATGTTATTAACAACCAAATGAATTGTGTGGGGCAGCAGTTGTCTGAACCTCATCTCAAGTTGTACATTCCCTGACTTGATCAAGGATAGGTGCAGACCGCATTCCTCATCCGGCGTCCAGTTGAATGCATAAAGGGCATATCCGTGTAAGAAGTCAGACCTGTCCATAGCCGAGGCTTGGTCCTTTAGGTGTTTTGCTGAAGTTAAGGCCAGTTGGTAAAATTCACGCACTGCTGGCCCTGTTGTGGAATTTGGTTGGAATGGTTTGCTAGGAAATTGCTGACCTTCTACATACATTGCAATAAACTCCAAATAATGTTTGAAATAGAATGTTTTTTTATGTAACTTCCTGTAAAACCGTCATTGTCCACCAATCCAATGAAAATACATTTTGGCAGAGGTCCTAAAAATAGGTTTTCCTGATTGCAAACACAAACCCCCCGCCAGAAAATTATTGTCTTCATACACACTTTCAATTGGGTACTTGGCAGTGGTTGATAGTAACGCTTGAGTGTGTCCAAGATTCACGGCTGGTGAATGTCACTTTCTTGACAAGTAGTGACGCTCATAATATATGCAAACCCAAATGCACATCCACGGCCCCCGTAAGAGAGAGCTCATCATTACCGCAGACTATACTAACCTTTATGTCAACGCTGTTTAATATGAATTTCTTTTGAAAGAAGCTATCACTATGAACAGGGCCGACCATTTCAAATGTTGTACTATCCACTGAATAGGCTGACCTTTTTGTGAGTCCATCGTTCTCGCCTGCAGGGTCCGTAACATCCATGTGACCTGCGGCGTTCTTGTAAAACAAACCAACTGAAAACTGTGTCTTTAATGTATCACAACCGTAATTCAGAATGCTCTCTATAATGGCTCTGTAGGGGTATGTGTTGCTACTCTGGCTAATTAAACGATCACCCAAGGAGAAATCAACTTGTGAAAATAGGGTGGCTATCGGGTAGTTGATAACCCCCAACATGTGCTCTGGCATCAACAATAGTTCTGTCCGGTTTAGATTTACCTAATCTTCATAATTTCTTGCACAAAAGAGCTCCAGAGGGGCTGCATCTGATATTGCTGAGAGGGTCGGTATTTCAATGCATGTATTTTTCTCAATAGATGTCTGTGTGAAAGGAACTGTGAATAAATCCAACTGTTATCACACATTCACCAGACTTACGGTGTAGGAGTGCCATCTTCCTAAAAAAGACTCTTAATCAAGCTTGCGGTGTTCCCTTTGTGTGTCCTCCGAGCTGTATGTTTTCTTTTAATCGTGGCTCTTGTTTTTGTCTCATTCTTGCATTCTTTACTCTTTGGTAGGCTCCTCTTACCAGGTGGTCTCTTTCTAACACCTTGAGTCATAACCATCAAGCCTGATCCGTCCTGCCGTTTTGTTTGTTGTGACATAACACTGCTGACAAAATCGCCAACTATATTCGTCGCTGCATTTTTCAGATGTGGTTTTGTTATTGAGAACCCACGCTTCAACAAAAGTAATGCCATCCTGAAAAGCCCTCGGAAGAAGCCCCCTAGACCAGCCCCATACATTACAGCACTACCATGATAAATGGCCGTTACCGGCCTGTGTGGTGTAGTATTCAACATACATTTGAGGATCTTCGCAGAGTTTCTGAGGTTGCATCGTATAGTCTAAAAGATGGATTGGGGGTGCAATTTTGCAATCACCTTATCCACTATGAATGAAACCAGCTGATTCTGATCAGTTTTTACTTCAATATGGATCTCATCAAACTGACTCTTTCTAAGAGGTATGCAGTGTGGCATTTACAGTTTAACATTTACAGTTCTGAACAGCGGAACATGACTGTCACCAACTCGTTGGTAATCAATTATATCTGTGTAAATGTATAGGGTTTTGAACCCTGCCAGAATATCTGTGGGAAATGGACCATACCATGGGGCGTACCACCAATCGCCTGGTTTTAAGCCTAATATCTGTTCCAGTTTTGCACAAAATGGGTCTTGCCTTTTAGAAACATTCTTTTTCACATGTCTCATCGAGTTACCGGGCAGCGTTATGTAGAAACCACCGTCATCCATGCTGATCGCATTCAATGCAAATGACGTGATCCTGAAAATCCTGTTTTATCCAATTTCTAGTTCAGGAACTTGTTATGATGGTATCCAGCTTTTGAATTTCTCAGGCCAACCAAGCCATACCACAAGACAAATTTTCTTCCCTTTCTGTACTTTCTCATCCGGAACTGCTTCCACTTTAAAAGTGTTATCCTTAGCCATGATTATTATCTGTAATTCCTGTTCATTAAAGGTCCCACCTATCACATCACCATTGTAATCTTATATTCTATATATAGGAGGTACCCATGGAATGCATTCTGTTATTGTAAAATATTCACCTGTGTACCCTTTTTCATTTAAACTTTGAGTGTCTCACAATATCCCCAAACCGGAACTTGTAACTTTGATTACCATTTCTCATTGTGATTGCGCCATACAGGATTTTGAGAACAAGTCTAACAGTTTATTCACAAACGTCAGCAGGCTTCATATTAATAGATTCATGATAGCTATGGTTTTAACCATGGACTACATCTTGAATAACCTCAACATAGTGATGAGTGTTGGCAGCTGTGAAAAACGTCCTTTGGGCAATAATGAGAGGTAGTACATGTTTAATTGGATCTCAGAAGTGCCTATAACCTAGTGCGTATCTGGGAAGGGGACAAATGGAAAACAGCCTTCAGTACTATCTCTGGCCATTATGAATATTTAGTGATGCCGTACGGTTTGATGAATGTTCCATCAGTCTTTCAATCTTTTATCAACGATGTATTCAGGGACATGTTATGCAAAGGTGTATATTGACGAAATCTTGATATACACGACTACCCGCGCTGAGCATGTCTCGTTGGTGCGTAGAGTGCTTGCTAGATTGTTGGAGCTTGACCTGTACGTGAAAGCGGAGAAGTGTCTGCTTTTAGGAATCTAAATATGTTACAGTAGCTATACATGCCAATTTAATTCCATCCAGTGGGTAAGTTTAGAAGTAAATACATGCTTCTTCAAATCACATCTATTAAAAATATTATGTAAATTCTATCATAATATAAAATGAAACCCTCACATTTGTCCATGGAAAGATGAATGTTTTTGATTTGCAGTGAAATTGACTGAGATGCAGAGTAGCTGAGCATTTGCACATCTGTGAACCGATAGCTGGTGTGCATTGACTACACATCTTGTAGTGTCAACACATTTTCTCATCACTTTTTAGTATCAATCATATTTTAAAGACAGATGTTGAAACTAATAAAGAGGACTTTACTTTTGTACAATTTAGTTTTCTATGTTTCATTATGATAAACCCCACACAGGTGCTCATTGTCCCTCCTCCACGGGGTGGCACCAAGAAAACTTCCTCAAACATTCTGGTGGTGGAGGCGGTAATGGGTCCTCGAATGCCCCCTCCGGCCCACTCAGAAGGCCCTTTAAAGAGCCCCATAGCCCCCCTCTCCCCCCAAAAAAATGTTTGGGGTGGACTCAGGGCAACACCGGGCCACGGAGCAGGGAATGGCAGTATGTGACGGTAGGTGTCCTCCTCCTCGATGTCCGGACATCTCAGGAGTTCCCCTATGGTCCACCTCTGCTGCTTACATTGGATTCGGTTGGTCCTTCTGTCACAGGCGCAGAGGATTCCAAAATGGAACAATTTGTATTTCAATTAACCCAAAGAACAAAGCGATGACAATGCTTTGAAAATGAGTCTACCCATAAAGTGCTTGGGAAACAAAACACCAGATACAGGGGATATTTGGATGTCAAGTTTACCTGACAAATACAAAGCTAGGTCAGAAAAACCTGAATTTGAAAACATGTGTATGGCAGTTTGCTTCAATGTACAGATTAGTTTATTCTAAGCAGAAGAATGGTAGAAATGTCTTGCTCCTTTTATACAATATGGGATGTATCCAAAAACGGATGAGAGGGAAACCTGCTGTTATTAATTATGCACGATTTTCATAACTTAAACATCCAGAAAACTTCTATGGCACATTACTAAAAATGTACCTTCCCCACCGAGCAAATGTTCTATTAAAATCCAAAATGTTCCACACATACCTATTATTTTACCAGCATGCTAGTGTGATTCTCCCATGAACAGATTAACTTAAGCTGGCATTTGAAATTGTCAAAGAAAACAATTGTGATTATGAAAAGAATTGTGAGGCAATAGAGGCCATCGAAGAATTAGGACAAAATGGAGCACCCAAGGCACCTACAACAGTATTGGTTCGGTTGGATAGCATTATAGAACATCATGGCTTAGACCCTGATGAGCGAAACGAACATGATGATGTTTCAGAATATAGTATTAATTCCAAAGAGAAAAACTATTGATATTATGAAGGATTCCCAGTTAAGTAGTTTGGTTGTCTGGAAAATGTACCAAAATCTAAATGAAACACAAGCATTAATATTTTATACAGTATGTGACTGGTGCAAGAGGCTTGTGTTTGGCCAAAATCCCAATCAGTTCTTCACAGGATGTGCTGGTGGAAAAGAACAGGGGCAACTGCGGGTAGGGGTGAAATTGTGGCAGCTGAAATTGTCAGGTATCGTCTTGATCTGCAACACAACCAGGAGGACTTTGGACAGGGACTGCAACGAGTCAAGCCTGGTACTCTGTAGGTGTGGGTTAAGACTTTATGTCCTCCTAAGTTTAAAACGACAGAAAACAGGCACATGTTTTAAATGTATTCCTAAGATCTACAGGGATTTATAATGGAGAAGGAGAACTGACCCTACTCCCCCAGCACAATAATATAGCAGCATAAGACGTTGGGACTGAGACGAGGGCTCCAGTGACACTGTGGCCCTATCCAGAGGAGGCCCCGGACAGGGCCCAACAGACAGGAAATCAATCCACCCACATTGCCAAGCATCAACCAAAGGGACACCCACCAACTGCAATCATCATGAATGAGGGCCGAGTATTGCCAGCAGAGCACAGCCCAATTGAACATGTGCGCAACAGAGAGACAACAACAAGCCAGTGACTCCGCCCCCGAATGGCATTGGAGGGAGGGCATCCCAGTGGCGATGAGAGCCCACCTGGCAAGACAACAAGGGTGGACAGTATCAGGCCTTTCTGGTCACCTTCACGCCCCTGGGCCAGACTACACATTATCATAGACCAGGCTGAAGAAATGAGTCTTTAGTAGACGCTTAAAGGTTTGCACTGAGTCTGCATTTCTGATTGGCAAATAATTCCAAAGTAGTGGAGCTCTTTGAGAGAAAGCCCTGTCTCCTGCTGTTTGTTTAGAAATATTAGGTACAGTTAAAAGGCCTGCATCTTGTGATCTAAGGTTACGTGCAGGTATTGAGGTGGAAATGTGACTACATTGGAATCAAGAGAATGAACCGGTGAAAGTTCTAACTATTTTAATGCAAGATGGTAAGAATAAATGAGTAACCCCGACGAGCCTTTACAGATAGAAGCCGAAGGAGAAGCCCCCTCCCTAGTGAAATGCCCCCTTATATATGTTATTATCCCTGTCTACGTGTGTTATCTTTCTATTGGCCCCAGACAGTCTAGCAGTTTACCTCGGGTGGCTGGGCTAAGGTGTCAAAAAGTTCATATTTATGTCTAGCCACCTCCACCAAAGGGGGTACTCCACTGGAACCGAAACTGGGGCTTAGTTTGGTGTTATTGTCACTAAGGCACATTTTTCAAAGTTTCTAAGTATTTTAGCTTATCCTGTGTCATGTATGCATGTGTGACCTAAAGTTAAAGTGTTGCAGTCTTCAAACTGTTAGTTATTCCACCATAGTCCCTTTGGCAACACAATTAACCGATTTGGTGAGAACCCAAGGACATGTCTAGAAGGTTATATTGGATAAAAGGGGTAGGCCTCGACCAAGATGTTGCCTAAGCAATATCCATAACCCAAACACCTCGAAACAGCAGAAGAGGCAGCCACTTTCCTTAGATTCTGTCTGTCACAGTTGAAGTGTAGCTATGGTAAAAATTACAGACCTCTACATGCTTTGTAAGTATGAAAACCTGCAAAATCAGCAATGAATCAAATACTTGTTCCCCCCACTGAAGTTACTTCCTGACTAGGCCTCGAATAAATTGTGTTAAATATCTCTAGGGGTAGATAAATTGGAGAGAAGACCTTGTTACTCCCTGACTAGGCCGCACAAATTGTCTAAGAAGAAAATGCATAAAAGGTGTTAATAAGGGTTTGACCACCACTCTTTGGAATAAATATAAATGTATGTTTGTGTATTCCCCAAAATTTAGGAGGTCCATTAAGACAGTTTGAGTGCCATGAGGTAGTTTAGCCATTATCCTGTAAAAATGCTCTATTTGTGTGCTGTAGCTATGCTAATATAGTTGCCCTGGTGGTCGCAGTAGGTAAACCACTGCAAATAGGGCCTGGAGTTTTTCACTCCTATAATTAAGTTGTGCAGCTTATCCTCTGGGGGGCGGACCATATTTTAGTCAGGCATGACGAAACTACAGAATATTATAAATGCATGATAGCCAGTTTCACAGACCTGTGTGATGGTACTGTGGTAAAGTCAAATTTGAGAGCTGTTTATCTATGATAGACTATGTTCGCAGGTTATATGGTTTATAATTTTTTCGCACAAGCGACTGTGTTGCACATTGATGTCTTTGATGGTGTTTTTTAAGGTTCATATATTATGTTAGCTCTCATTTTGATGAATATACAGGATGCAACTCCTTATCGAATGAACTATAGAGCCATCCCTATTACGAATTCTCTAGTTTTCATGTCCGTCCTGAAAAGATGGCCAGTCCTGTGACCGTATTTGTCATTGTTCTGCATTCACTCGGTGTCACCTTCCATTGACTTAAAGTAGTGAAGGCAGGGGAGATGTATGTTATGATAATTTATTATGATTGGAAAGAGTTGAGCTTAGGGCTCAAGGCAAATCAAATTGGTATTTATCAGGAGTTCAATAAAAAACTGAGGTTTACTGTTTCCATAGTTATAACGGGCCATTGGCATCTGTTCTATTTTACATTTACAGGATGTTTTTAATTAGTTTATTTGTAGATTTTTTTGTTTGATTTAATGTCTGACAGTTGCATGGTTGATTTGGCTAAGCAAAGTCATCATCCTTGCTTTCAGTACAATTTTCTGCATGTAATCAGCTATGCAAATGATGAAACAGCATTATTTTACTTGTCAAAAGAAAATGATCAATGAAAATAGTCACCTACTGGTAAATGTGTATTAATGTCATTGTTTGTCATTAACTATTGTTGTTTTTTTTGTCTTCTAAAATTGTTGTATTCACAGATAGACATTTTGTTAGGGAGGTAATATTTACGTTTGCTATAAATTCTGGAATGTGGCATTTTATCAACACAGGAAGTAGATTCTACCTTGAAATTAGCTTTCTTGTGTATTTTTGACATAAATGTTTCAATGCTAAAATCTGTAATTAGTACATTGAGTAGTTGTGCTATGGTAAAATGCCCCTTTGTAGAGGAGTAGCATGCTTAACAATAATAATAAGGAAGTTGAATAACTACACTCAAGCAGCTTTTCAAGCCACACATAAATAAGATATATGTGAAAGATTAGAGCTGGGGACTCACAAGAGCTGGGGACTCACAAGCCCCAGTAATAATATAGACCAGGGGTACTCAACTCCTACCCTATCAGGTCTGGTGCCTGCAGGTTTTCTATTCTAACTCATCATTAATTGCATACACCTGATATCCCAGATATAAATTGTTCCCTGATTAGAGGATTGCAATATAAAAATGTAGTGGAACTGCTTTTGCGGTCCTGAGTTGAATTTGAAGGATATACGAGAAATCGTTCATTGTTTATAAATCCTGACTTTTATTTTGAAGGCATTCTTAATCACATAATCGTCTGACGTAGATGTGTCTATTAGCGTTCTGCTAACAAATGGATATGACAGTATGCGGGCAACACTAACTCGTATTATTTTTTCTAAATAAAAACACGTCAATATGTTTAATTCATTATAAAGATACTGAATTTTAGTTAAAAGCAAGTGTCATATTTTTCTTCAAGCAAATGCAAATAATAATTAGAAATAAATATACATTATTTTTTGTCAACAAAAAAATAAGAACAATATTAAAAGAGATGTTAAACATACAATGTACAGACCACATTGTTAAATATATTCCATTATATATTCACAATACATAGTATATAAAGGAAGGTATGTAGATTGTCTATAAAAAACGAAGCTATTTGAAGTGGAACATTGCTTTCAGCAATTAGTCACTAGGGTTTCTACCATTTAAAGTCTATGTAAAATCAAACACAGCCAGTCCATTGGAATCAATGCAAAACACTACACCAAGAAATGGTCTTTGCCTTGTTTACAACTCTTTCTCTATTTTCTGTCTAAACTGAGGTATTGCAATTTGAATGTGGGCTCAATTTGTATGTATATGCAATCAGGCCATCAAACCAACTAGCATGTGCTTTTTTGTTTTTACCAGAAGTTTGTGCTTAAAGTTGAGATTATGCATGATATTTAGTGGCACACAGACTCTAGATGTCAAAGCCAGTCCCACTCCATTTTGTTTATTGCAGCCACCTAATCAGGCACTTATGTAGGAAAGGGACACCAGGTGGGTGCAATGAATGATGAGGTAGAACAGAAAACCAGCAGGCTCTAGACCTCTTAGGTGAAGAGTTGACCCATGATCTAGATGGCTGCGCCGAGTATGGTGTCAATTACAGCGTTTTTATTTTTAATTTCACAGTTATTTTTTTTGCCTCATGCTGCATTTTGTGGAATTTTTTAACCACAAAATGTCATGCAATTACATATTTTGACCCATTCCACAAAATCCAAGTTCAACTTCATTTAGTCTAGTTTTTACATAATATATGTAGCAAACCAAGCTGAACAGTTTATGGTTTCATTTTTTTTAAAGCAATATACTTTTTCCAAATAATTTCTCTTTGCATTCATTAGAAAACATCATAAACATTGTCTATGGTTACAATTAATTGACTTTATAACGATTTACAATATACACAATGCAACATATAGACATTGGCGCTTTTATTTTGAAGGTTTTGTCATTGCAATACATCTATGACGTATTCTTTAATGCAGCTGTCCGAAAACTACATAATAAACTGCTAGCAGGATATCAGTCACTTCTTGTAGCTGTAAAGACGAAACGAATGTTATTGTAAGTGGGACTTAACTTTCTACGATGTCAAATCTATGTATAGTTAAAATCTATATAAGATGGTAATGGTTACGAACCAGCTATCTGCTGTGAATCCTTGAAGGTTTTGCTGTTGGCGAATCAATGCCAACCAAGACCTTGTTCTCGAACATTTTAGGATTTATGTATAGTAGCTACCGTCTGTATATTATGGAAGACTGTATATGAAGTCTGTGACTGACCCAATGGAAAATAGAAATATAATTTGGAAACTTTTTTTTGAATTGGTATGCAAATTTGATGGCAAATTCAATTATCTTTTTCGTAATCGAGTAAGCATAGTTAATGACAGTTGGAAGCATCAATTTCAAAGTTAAAGTGAAACATTTTGTCGTGTTTGTATTTGCAACTGTATTTAATGTTATGATAGCATAAATTGGGTCAAAAACCAAAATGCAATAACAATACTTAATTTTGGTATGACATTTGCTAATTTCCCCCATAGACCTGATGCCGTGTTACTGACCACACAGATCCTTAAAGCAATTTTTGCTTTAAGTTACAATTCGTGTATTGGATACCGGTCAAATACGATAGTATTGTTTGGCTTTATTTTATTTTTACAGTTAGCTTTATTTTCCAGATTTGGACTTTGATCGTCAATACCTAATCAACGAAACCTTCCAGAAAGACAGCAATTACATATTCTGAATCTGCTGGCGATTGCAAACAAGGAACACTTCCCGTGTTCTATGTTTTTCTCTGCGTTCATAAGACATTACAGTCATGTCTATGGCAGATTCTCCGTGTATTCTCCTTTAAGAGAGCGTGTTGAATGTGCATATTGATTGTAGTTTTTACTGACAAACGCTAATTGTTTTGCAACCAAAAAACATAAACCAATCAAAACAACTATAAAGAGCTCAGAATTCGGTGCCCTAACATTTACATGGCTGTTGCTTTGCATTATAAAAAAGTAAAGCAAATTAAAACGTATATGGAAATAATCAACTGAATTAGATACAGGAATACTTGCTGTACAATCAAGATCCTTTAATTCGGCTATTTGAAACATTTTGGATTTTTTTTTTTTTTTTAAAAGCTCTGACCCAATAAAACCTATATGGAAATGATCAAGTGATATAAATTCAGGGGCACCTGATGTCCCAGATCTATATTGTGACATGATTAGAGGGTTGTAATCTAAAATGTAGTGGACTACTAAACACACATTTTCTATATATTTTGGTTGTTAGACCTTATACATTTCATTTTAATAGATTATTATAGAGGTGGCATATATACCTACAACCACCCGTGTTGACTAATTGGGGACCCTATTCAAGTTAGCCTTTTTGCTCCTCCTGTTGTGGATGCTTGTTTGTGCCAGTTGTGTTGTGCATTAGTTTGTGGTTTGCCTCTCCTTTTGTTGTTGCAGTTAAAAAGGATGTGACCCTACTATACCTCTGCTCCTCATGTCCTGCCTTCAACTGTGACCAATGTGCCGGCGACATATCAATAGAATCCACCGAAGGTAGCTGTAGTGTCAAATTTGATTGAACAGAAAATAAACCGGAAAATTAGATATGAATTCCTTCTGCAGTCAAAATAACTTGGAATTAAACACAGACAAAATAGTGGAGGTGGATATTGACATCAGAAAATGTCCCAACTTCTCCTGTTCACACTGATTGGTCATTTCTTACAGCCAAATTAGACCCAGTTCCTAGGGTCCAACATCTCCTATAATCTCTAGGGAAAGGACAAAATTACAAGAGTTGCGGCATCTGAAAGTAAGTTGTATAGTGAGTTATTAAAAATCTCATGGTCAATTCTGACTTGACTCTATACATGAATCACACAGTCCATTCTCCTCCATAAACATCTGGATTGGGTCTGTGTCGGTAAACTGCAACACACTGTAGCGTTCACAGTAAGGGTCCTCAGATTCCACCTTCCGTCCATTAAGGCCTCTGCATAACTCTGGCTAGAAATCGGGCAACATTTCCACGCACAAATCAGAATAAACAAATAGTAAACAATATGCGAATAAGGATGATGTTATGAGGTATATTTTACCCCCTTTTTCTCCCAACCCCACTGTACAACTATGGGCCACCACCACAACAGTCCCTGCGGAGTCAGGAGAGTCGTTGATCGCTACAGGCTTTCTCCGAAACCTGTCTGATGAGCCTGTCGGCCGCATGTCGGCGGTGTGGAATTATTTTGGGATCTGTAAAACGGATGACAAACTTGCTATTTGCTGTACTTGTAAAGCACAAGTGATGCGAGGAGGTGTAAAACAACAGTTGTTCAACAATATAAAAATATGATTACGCATCCCGAGCAGCACCAAGACTTTTTGAAAAGTAAGGAAAAAAACGCTGGCAAAAACCCATCAGCAGCCTCTAATTCAGTCCTTTGACAAAGCTAGAAAATACAGCAGCAACCACCCAAAATCATTGAATTTATTGCTCTTGATAACCAGCCGTTAAGCGTGGTGGAAGACGTTGGCTTCAGCAGGCAAATGACGTACTTAGAGACGTGGTATGCTATGCCTAGCCGCCGCTACTTTTCTAATGTGGCCTTACCTGAACTCCAGAGTGTTGTCGCCAGTCACATTGAAAGGCTCCTTGCCGGCGCTAGTCACATTAGCTTTACCATGGACATTTGGACATCAAGCGTGAGTCCTGTTCGCATGTTGAGCCTCACTGTCCAGTGGATGGACGAAGATTTCACCCTTAAAAAGCTGTCGTACACTCACAGGAATGCTCTGGTTCTCACATAGCAGCTGCAATTGCATCCACATTTGATAATGTTTGGGAAATGGAAAATAGAAAGAGAACAAGTGCATGTCGTGCTATGTGACAATGCCGTAACATGACTAAAACTATGGTGGAATTTGGTGTGGCAAGTCTACCGTGCATGGCAAACATTCTTCAACTGGCGGTGCATGAAGGTGTCCTGTCTCAGCACAGCATGGCAGATGTTGCGGCCGTGGGAAGGAGAAAAGTAGGATGTACAGAAAGAGCTTGGAATGTCGGTAAAACGACTTCCAGACATCGCTACCAGATGGATTTAGACATTTTATATGATGCAAAGCTTGGTCGAGCAGAAGAGGGCACTAGGTGCTTATGCTGCTGATTTCGAGCTTCCTGCAACTTTGACGGCAAATCGGTGGGGAATTCTATAAAATATGATCACGCTTCTCGCCCCCTTTGAGCAGCTGACCACAGATATAAGTTCTGCAGAGGCCTCTGTAGCTGATGTGATCCACGCGGTTGGTGCACTGACAAGACTGCTTGGCTGGCCGAGTGACACGGACAGAGGCGTGCAGACCACCAAAACTACCCTGTTGGAAGCTGTCAATCATCGCTTCAACGGTGTGCAGTGTGAAGCACTTTATTCTGTTGCAACCATGCTTGATGCCCGCTACAAAGACTGGTACTTTGACGTAGAAAAAAAGAGTGCTTGCGACATGTTGCTCAATGTTTTGGATGACATGAGCGGCAGTGCAGCTGCCAGCACAGAGGATCCCCCAGAGAAGAGGACCCAAACAGGATCACTGCTGAATATGTATGAAGAAATTAAATTCTGGAGGAGAATGTCATGTATGAGAAGCAAGACAAGACCGGCACCGAGTCACAGGTAAGCATCTAAACATTCACAAATGTCGTTTTTTTTTTTTCTTTAAGAATATTTCACTTTAGACCAAAAGCATCATAATTAATAATGCTAATTTCTCTATTATTATTCTGCAGTGTCATAACATAGATAATAGCTTATCATGAGTCGGCCTGTGTATTAATAATACACGTGCAACTAATATATCATATGATTTCTGGAGAAAAAACAAACGTTAATGCTCTGTTAATGCCTAGACAGCATAAAGTAAAGAAAATCCGTAAGTGATATTTCGGTATTGTGTTACTTAATAGGTCATCTCATACCTGACCGGACCCACAATTCCCAGGAACAACAGTTCATTGGAGTACTGGAAACGCCACCAGGCCCGTTTCCCTACCCTCGCTCCTGCTGCATGCAAATTCCTCTGTGCGCCCTGCACAAGCGTTAACAGTGAACGGCTGTTTAGCATTGCCTCTGTGATAGACGAAAAGAGAAATCGAATGGACAGTGAAAAAGCAGAGATGCTAATTTTTGGGACAAACAACTGGTATAAAAAATAGCTGAACAGAAGCCTACTGGTCAGCTGAAGTTGTTACCCTAGTTAGTTGGACTGAAAAGGTTTGCACAACTCAAGTTCAAGTGATAAAATGTCCTTGTATTTTTTTGCAATACAGAGCACACTGTTTGTCACTGTGTTATTACAGGACTGTGTGTGGCTCACAAGAAAATATATGGAGCTTGGTTTTAAGTTTGGTTATACTTTAAAGTGGGCCCTAAGGACTGAAGTGTAGGTCTGGACTACAGCTGCTTTTTTGTGACCACTAAGTTTCAGTACAATGTCAACTACTATTGATAGGGAAGCATTTGACAGACCTGTTTAAGTAGGAGATGGATGTAATTTTTTATTTTTTTTGAAAATGTATTTTTTTTAAATCTATTTAACTCGTAAGGCTTGAAGTTCGAAGTCTGAAATTAAAAATAAAATGTGGCACTGGCATATGTGATGGCAATTCCATAGATAGACACTCTTAAAGTAGTAACTACAGAGACAAAATTCTCTTGGCACCATTAACTGTTTATTTGCAAATAGAGAGTCACGTCAAACACTTACAGATTAATCATTCGAGGAGTCTCTAAAGGAAAATACATGAACAGTCAGTATTTATTACAGTTAAAAGGGGTGTGGTTGGATGCTACAAAGGTTTTACCTAAAGGGTGGCTGTCTTCTCACACAGGTAACCTTTTCAACTCTTGAAGAGGACTTGCAGCATCTGGCCAAACAATGGATGCACTGTTGGGTTATACTGATGGGCAGAGTAATGAGTAACCCTATAATCTGCCAATACCAGTCAATGATGCCCCCTAGTCAAATACCAGATCCCCCTCCTACATGTCTTAAGGAACAAAGGACAGATACCCTAATTCAGAGTTACAGATGTGTCACAACCAAAGACAAGTGTTACATACCCGGCAATAGATAAACAGACGTGTCTCCAATGTACATTAGTTAAGAAATTGCCACAACATGACTCAGGATCTGTTGAGACTGGCATTGATGATAGCCATGACCTTAGCCATGACGGTGCACAGGATTTCATGCGAGAGCTGTGAGGGCCCCTTGTAGCATCATGCAGTTGAGGATTCTGTGTGCAACTCCAATCATGCGCTCCCAAGCTCTGCCCATATGCGAAGAGTGTGGAGGGTTGAATACCCATGCACAGCCACGTCTGCTTAGGTACCTCGGAACCGTGGCTTCTCATGATTCCCTTTTCAATCCTAGCTCATTACTTGCTCCAAATAAGTTTGTTCTGCAATCCAACGTGAGTTGTTTTGCTGGCGCACAGATTGCAAAGTACCTTCTGAGCATGTTGTTGCAGATTGATGTGTCCATGGTTTCTATCCCTTCGATATGGACTGCTCTGGTGCTCTTACAAGTGAACATAACCGCCCGGTGTTTACTTTGGCCGTGTCCTCCTCTTGTTCTTCTTGCAGTGTCATTCCACGGGCCGAAGATGTCCACCCCAATTAAAGTGAATGGAGGAGCTCAGCAAAGGCGTTCTTGCGTAAGATCTACCATCTGTTGTTCTTTCATTTTGCCACGGAGCTTTTGACAGATGAGGCAACTGTGAAGAACAGAGCTGATGAGCCTTTTGCCACTGATGATCCACAAGCCTGCTGCCCTAATAGCGCCTTCTGTGACGTGACAGCCTTGATGTTTCACCTGGTTGTGGTAGTGCCAGACCAACAGTATTGAGACATGACTCTGCCTGGGTAGAATTATAGGGTTCCTCTCACCTGTTTGTAGCTCTGCATGCATTAATCTACCGCCAATTCTGATAATGTCCCTGTCCATTATTGGATTGAGCTTGATGAGCGAACTGCTCTTGGGAATATCCCTGTTGCCAGCGATTGCAGCAAGCTCCACTGGGAATTCTTCTCCTTGTGTCGTCCTGATGATGATGTTCTTGGCTTGTGAGAGCTCACCTGGTGTGCAGATTTGTTTGCAGTAGTGCCAACCTTTACATTAATTTGCCGTGTCTGTTGACTTGTGAGAGCGAGCAATATAGATAAGCAGTGCAATGGCTCTCAGTAATGACTTCCAGCTGGAGAACTATTTGAACTATTTAGAAGTGAGGCTTCTCTGTTTGGCTTGAGTTTTGAAGCTTGATACATGAGACCGTATTTCTGCATCTAACTCTGGATTCACTAGTTCGAAGATCTGTTTTTCTGATTGAGCAACGAGGGTTTGTGGAGGACCAGTGAGCCATGTAGTCTCTACAAGGAGTGATGCTGGGACTGATCTGGATGCGTGGTCAACTGGATTGTGCTCGGTGCACGTAGTTGCGATTGCTCTGGCTGCACTGACTGACTGATGCACTGGACTCTATTGTATACATACATGTAGAAGCGCTTTGTCTCGTTGTATATGTATCCAAGGACCACCTTACTGTAGAAGTGGACATCATCAGGTTTGAGGTCTCTCTTCTAGGATGAGCTCTGCCATCTCTACTGCACGCTTGGCAGCGCATTGTTCGAGACGAAGAAGGGTAGGGTCAGATAAGGGAGCTAGCTTGGCCTTGCCTTGGACAAATTCTATGTGAGATTTTCCGTGCTTGTCTATTCCCATCAGGTAAAAATAGAGAAAAAGAGACCTAAAAACGTACCTTTTAAAAAAGCCTTTTATAATTTTTTATATGTCCTGTAGCACTTTGAGATTGATTAAATGTAAAGTGCAATACAAATAAAATGTATTATTATTCAAGTACACATGGAAGTTGTGGACAAGGAAGGTGAAGCAAGATAGTCAGTGATGTGATCGCAACAAGCCCCAACTCATTTGAGTACTGCCGTTAAGAAGAAAGGGTTCTCCACACAGTCTTTTCAATCCGCTAAGCGCTTCACACCTATGCGCAACTACGCATACTGTAGCTTTCCAGTGGTATAGTAGTGGTTAAGAAAAAGATCTTGCATGATATCTAGCTAATTGTTTTAATGTAACTTTTAAATGAGAAAAGACTTAATATATTAACAGTGGAAAGAGCATTTTGGCACATTCAGAATCAGTGCGGTTTTCAATTTGTTTGAGCTTTTGGTCAACCCAACTTTATCAGAGCATACACTCAATAACTGAGGCCATGCACTGATCAATAAAATTTAGGGAACATGTAATCAGCACAGTATAACGCCAATTCTGTTATACTTTAGGCATGTCAATATGTCCAGTTAGGAAGCATAAGCAATGCGAATCTGTTTTGGTGTGTATGAGGGAATGGTTCTGCAGGCGGTGGCCACAGACAATTGCTCTCTCCTTATCCTTCCTGACTGATTCTTCTCTAGTTTAGCATTTTGCTAGTGTCCTTGTCAGTACTGGTAACATCAGCCCATTCAGGTAGCACAGGTAGTTCAGCTCCTCCAGGATGGCACAGCCATACGTGCCGTCGCAAGATGCTTTGCTGTGTCTCCCAGTAGTCTCAAGAGCATGGAGGAGATACCAGGAGATGGGCCGTTACACAAGGAGAGTTGGACAGGGCCATAGAAGGGCATCAACCCAGCAGCAAGTCCGGTATCTGCTCCTTTGTGTGTTAAGTAACATGAGGAGCACTGTCAGAGCCTTACAAAATGTCCTCCAGCGGGCTACTGTTGTACATGTTTCTGACCAACCTGTCAGAAAGAGACTCCATGAAGGTAGCGTGGGGGCTTGACATTCTCAATTGGGACACAGCCCAGCACCCTTTAAGAGTGTGCTCCTAATCTCAGCTCATTACCTGTATAAAAGACACCTGGGACCCAGAAGTCTTTCTGATTGAGAGGGGATCAAATGCTTATTTCTCTCATTAAAATGCAAATCAATTTATGACATTTTTGTTGTTATTCTGTCTCTCACTGTTAAAATAAACCTGCCATTGATATTATAGACATATCATTTCTTTATCAGTGGGCAAACGTAAAAAATCTGAATGGGATCAAATATTTCGTGGCATAGTTGTTTTGATAGAGTTGTTGAAGGTGATGTTAATAAACAATTAATTGTATAGATGCGCTGTTAATATTTTTATATCCAGAACATTAATATGCTGATAATATACACCATTTACAGATATAAATGTGAGAGAATGAATTTACCTGGTATATAATACAACAGCTTATAGAAAATGATCTAGCTTTCTAAATGAATTGTATTAACTACTAGGAGCTTAGTTTGTTCCATCCATTGAGCTATAGGGTCTTTTTCAGCAAGTCTCTCTGTTGTTGCCAACTTGACAGTGTACCACCTTTAAAACCTATTTGCTTTAGTACTCCATGTTACTGAAAACCTGCTCACTGTAATCGAATGATATGCAAGATAGGACTAGTTGTATAGCAAAAAGCATTGCGAATGGAGTTTAGTCATTTCCATTTGCTTTTTCATTGTTTCAGTGTTATACTGGACAGGCCAGGGAAATGAAATATTAACATTTATTTTTCAAATTGGCAAAAATTGTGGACACCGCAATACCAGACATAAAAATACCAAAATGTGAGTTTTGTCACAAAAAATGCATGCCAATTTAGAAAGAGAAATTGCATTGTCTATTTGCATTTCTCAATTGAGTTGTCAGTCCAAGACTTCCACATGCCTATTGCTCACGTTTAAACTTGGTTTAATGGTTGCCATTAACTGTCTTCATTTATTAAGTCTAACAATGTTCTTTATGTTGTTATACTTTAGTTATGTAATGTGAAAATGACTTTTTATTAGCTAGCGACATTGCTGATATGGCTGACCCTTGGAAAGAGTGCATGGACCACTGCCTTGAAGTGACCAAACAGGCTGGGAAGGTAAGAAAGCAATACTGGTCTCCTTTGGGAGTTAAACTCTGGTTCTGAATGAGTAAATGTACCCAACCATTATGATAATGAAAGCAATATAGTAATTCACCTTTGATTGGATGACATCTTCTCTTGTCGGTTAGATGATACGAGACGCACTGCAGAAGGACATTGCCATCATGCAGAAGAGTTCCGCTGTGGACCTTGTTACTGAGACTGACCAAAAGGTGGAGCAACTAATTATTTCTTCGATTAGGAAGAAGTACACCACACACAGGTACAGTCGTTCAGAAAAAGTGGATCACAACTCACATTTGTAATTTACTGCTTTACAGTCTGTTACATTATATTGCTCCTAGGAGTCCTGGATTAATAAAATTGGATTTAGTGTGTTGTATATTGGAGCCTAGTCATATGTGTACACTGGTTCTAATAGTGCTAGTTGACCACACTGAATGTGAATCTAAATCAATTACTCAATTGACAAGATTTTGGAACAGAAATACACACATTGTCATTTATTTCTGTTTCAAAGTGAAACAAGGATGGGTTTCTAGTGCTGGAGAATGTCTTGTTATTCTGTCTCTGATATTCATTGTCCAGCATCTCTCCTGTTTTCTTCCAGTTTCATTGGTGAGGAGTCAGTGGCCGCAGGAGCTCCCAGCATCCTAACTGATAATCCCACTTGGATTATTGACCCCATCGATGGAACCACCAATTTTGTCCACAGGTGCTGCCCATTGTAAAAGTTTGCTATTTATTACATTCATCTAGGGGTCTTTTAATGCACAATTACATGTTCACCTAGCGGAATGAATTATTAACTTATGTAATGTTTATTAACCAAGGCAGCTGTACCCTGCCGCAGTAATGGAATACTTTTTTTGGCATAGGTAGCTGTTTCCACTGCTGTTTTTAAGAAGGTTCTTGTGTCCTAAACTGGTCGAGCAAAATTAACTTTTTTTATACAAATTAATTCCCATGTGCATAGGTTTCTTAACAATTACTTTTCTGTCACTTCAGATTCCCATTTGTGTCTGTGTCGATTGGTTTTGCTGTGAAGAAAGAGGTAAAGGCACGGCTTTGCAGATTTTTACAAGATAGTGTGCGTCTAGGTACAATTTTTGGAAGTGCATTATTATAGCTCTATAGAAAAAAATATTTTACTTTTTCTTCTTAGAATGGCTTAACTTCATGTGCTCAATCAATCAATCTATCAAATTGATCTTACATCAGCAGATGTCACGAAGTGCCTTTACAAAACTCCCAGCCCCAAACCCCAAGGAGCAAACATCAGTAGTGTTGAATTTCAGTGGCAGGTAAAAACTCCCTAAGAAGATCGGAATTTAGGAAGATACATAGAGAGAAACCAGCTTAGAGGGGTGACCTGTCCTCTTCCGGCTATACCGGGTGAACAGTGCTGTAAAAATTGTTTTGGAATTTTCTGAAGTTAATTTGTGATAGGTTGCCATACTGTAACAACATACAGTAGTCGAAATAACTTAGAATACGTTTATCGTCAGAAATGTTATTTGTGTTGATTTAAGGGTGCAGTTAGAAGCTTTAACACTATACTTACACTTATGCTCAAACGTTTGCATACCCTTGGAGAATTGGTAATATATGTACCATTTGTAAAGAAAACATGAGTGAGCAAAACAGTTTTATTTCTTATGTAATTCACATTTGTAGGTCATAACATAATAGCACAATCATAAAAGAAAACATGGCCACTCTCTGCAAACTCTGCATTACCTTAGTTCGTATAACTGTGTATTGCCCCCTTTAGCATCAATGACAGCGTGCAGCCGTTTGTAGTTGTTTATTAGGCCCCAAGTTCTTGCAGGTGGTATAGCTGTCTTGGAAAATGCCTCCAGTGTGGTCGTTTTACATGAAGCACACGTTTGAGATCTCCCCAGAGTAGCTCGATGATATTAAAGTCAGAAAACTGTGATGACCCATCCAGAACATTCACATTTTTCTGCTGTAACCACTGGAGTGCCAAATTTGCCTTTGGGTCAATGTCGTGCTGGAAAGTCCAAGAGATCCCAGAATATTCCACTTCTTAATAAGTGATTGAACAGTCCGGATTTGGCATTTGCAAGGCTTTTGAAAATGCCTTCCTGTTCCCCATGGCTCAGTATCTAGCCTGCTCTGTGCATTCACGTGAGCGCTAACAAACTCATTTACTATTTATACACAGACAATAATTCCAATTTAAAAAGCCACAGGTGTGGGGAATGTACCCTTTTAATTCCATTTTTACCTGTGTGTCACATAGTGTGTCTATAACAAGGCCAAACATTGAAGAATATGTCAATTATTGATCAGGGCCTTTTGGGAGATTTCTGTTATCATGATTTAAAAGGGAACCAAACAACTATGTGATAAAAAAATTGCTTCATATTATCACTATCTTTAAATAGATGTTATTTTTTTGTATGATCAGTCAGACAATTTCTGCCAGGGTATGCGATCTTATGAGCATAGCTGTCATACTACACCTAATAAAAGTATTGGAACGGCAAGACAAATGACTTTGTTTTTGATGGTCACTGAAGACATTTGAGTTTAAGATCAGAAGATGTGTATGAGGCAAGAGTTAAGAATTTCTGCTTTCATTTCCTGGCTTACAAGTATCTACTAACTACCTAGGAATAATCATAAGAATTGTGCAATTGCTAGCAAGACTGAATATGAAATTTTCCATGCCAGAAACAGTCGCAATATAACCATATAGTTTTAGTTAAGGCTTACTAACTACTATATGTTGAAGCCAGCAAATATGTTTTTCTATCCTGACCAAAAAACGCATGTACGGAAGCGTACATCGAAAATCCACCAGAAACAGTCGCAGTATAAATGTAGACTTTTATTTCAGGCTTACTATAATGTAGATACTGAAGGTTTTAGCCAGCAACGTTTTTGTCTATATGGAATAGTTCATAATGCGTACTTCAATTTTCCTGTGTGGAAGTATGAACACGGGACCTACAGTTTACAGGTCCACTTCTCTAATCACTACGCTATTTGACATGGGGTACTCACTCACTCCCTAAGAGTCAAAAACAAATATACAGTTCTGTTCATCAAACAATTGGCATAAAACCAAAAACATTGCAGTTCATGAAATTCAACATTACGCAATCTTATGAGAGGAAGACTGAACATGAGCCCCCATTATCCAACCTCTTCTTGATCTAATGAAATATAAGCAAACAAAAATGTAATGTTATATAGAAAATGTAGGCAGATGCAAATTTCGATTTTCAGACTGACCCATAATTTGGTCTCTTACTCCACATCGCACTTTACTTCCTGCATTGGTACACACACACAGGGTTTCAATACACTATATAGCCTTTCTATTTTTCACTCTTCCATTGCTGGCACGATTTACCTCTTCAGCCTCAAACAGCAGCTCTTTATCCGCTGGAAGGCTTGAACAGTTTTCAAAACAATAGTGTTTGTGTTGATAATAGGTATTGGATGTACCATATTTTATAATCTGTTAATAACAAGTCGTCTAACTTTTCCAGATGACTCATAATAATGGAACACTGTTTACTACACTATAGGCTATACCTGTCTTGTCTGCCTCTGAGCTCACTGAATTGTCCCCATCACTGCTTCCATCAACTGTCCAATCCACATCAGAAGTGCTATTTTAGTTTGAGTTTATCAATAATACAAGTGCAGGGCGGTTCTTAACATATGATGAATCAATGTTATATCACTTGCATTAATGCTGTTATTGTTTGAACAGAATAACAGATAGTAGCTACCTTTCTAGCTAGCTAATCTATGGCAGTAATGTCATTCCATTCTGCACACTGTTGCCGAATGGCAACACAGACATTTGATAGATTTTACCAAAAACGAATTTCATAAGTTTTTGAGTGATGAATATGACATCATAACTTATCCAACATGAGTTTGTGAAATGGGCTGGTACTTGTTTTTTACTTAAGTGTTACTTAAGTGTTCAGCCACATCAATAAAAGACGACAGGTTGTCAGATATCGTGCTACATAAGCAAACATACATCGCACTTCCTGAAAATACTGCGTGTCATCTGACTTGGCTGAACTAAGGTCTTCTCTTTCCCGAAAAAAGTGAATGCTTTTTGGGAAAGGAAATGAACACAGAGTTTGTTGCCACATGGCCACAAGTGTTTTAAACACAGAAAATAGAAGAGTAGATGGGGCTGATGTCATAGAGCCCCTATAAATTAGAATGGAGCAATTTGCCAGCCATCTTACCTGGGACCTGTTCTAAACAATCTACAAGACAAACGTGGTAGAAGTGGCCTTTCAGTTCTTATAACAATTTCATTACTTTAATAGCCATTGTCATGCATAGCATAATGCATTTAATCACTACTTTTCAAAATATTAACAAACAAATCAATTTTAAATGGTTTTCAGTAATATTGTTATTTAGGAGTACAAAATGGCTATGATCTTATGTAGGAAGATACAGGGTAGTACTTTAAATACAGTGCAAATGTATATTTCTCTATTTCCAACAATAACAATGAACTGTGAAACTGTTAAATTATAATACACGTATTTGTATATACCATGGATATAAAAGTCTACACACCCCTGTTAAAAAGCCAGGTAATTGATGTAAAAAGATTTAACAACAATAAATAATGACAGAACGTTTTCCACTTAATGTGACCTACAACTTTCAATTCATTTGAAAACCAACTGAAATCTTTGCGAAAAAAACCTCACAATAACCTGGTTGCATAACCAGGTGCACACCCTTAAACTAATACTTTGTTGAAGCACCTTGATTTTATTACAGCACTTTTCATTAGCATAGCACATGTTATTTGCCCACTCTTTGTCGCAAAAGCGCTCCAAATCTGTCAGATCTCCTGTGCACAGCCTTCTTCAGATCACCTCACAGATGTTCAATTGGATTCAGGTCTGTGCTCTGTCTGGGCCATTCCAAAACATGAATCTTCTTCTGCTGAACTCATGCTTTTATGGATTTGGGTTTGTGCTTTGGGTCATTGTCATGCTGAAAGGTGAACTTCCTCTTAATCATCAGATTTCTAACAGTCACTGTTCATTATTCCCTCCACCCTGACTAAGGCCTCAGTTCCAGCTGAAGAAAATCGGCCCAAAAGCATGATGCTGCCACCACCATGCTTCACTGTGGGTATTGTGTTTTTTCGGACATGTGCAGTGTTGTTTCTGCACCAAACATACCTTTTGGAATTATGGCCAAACAGATCATCCTTGATTTCATCAGGCCATAAAACATTTTCCCACGTGCTTTTTGGAGACTTGATGTTTGTCTTTGCAAAGTTCAGCTGGGCTTGGAGGTTTTTCTTTGTAAGAAAAGGCTTTCATCTTGCCACCCTACCCCATAGCCCATTTATATGAAGATTACAGGAGATTGTCACATGTAGCGCACAGCCAGTACATGCCAGAAATTCCTGCAGCTCTTTTTATGTTGTTGTCAGCCTGTTGGAATCCTCCCTGACCAGTTTTTGGTAATATCTCTGTTGTGCCAGATTTTCTCCACTTGATGATGACTGTCTTCACTATGTTCCATGGTATATCTAGTGCTTTGGAAATTATTTTGTACTCTTCTCATATCATTTAACAATGCTCCTCTCTGCGGACCATGGCTTTTGCTCTGAGATGCAACTAAGAAAATGTCAGGAAAATCCTATTAGAACTGCTGAACTTTTTTGTGATTAATCAGTCACTTGAAATGATGGCAGGTGTGTAATGACTTTTATTCAACATGAGCTTGAATGCGATTGGTTAATTCTGAACATAGCCACATCCCCAGTTATAGGAGGGTGTGCACACCGATGCAACCAGGATATTGTACGTTTTTTTTATTTGAAAATGTTCCCCCTTGAAGATTTCAGTTCGCTTTTCATTTGAATTGTTCACATTATAGGTCACATTTAAAAGTGGAAAAAGTGCTGACATGATTCCTTTGTCTTTTACATCACAAACACATTTCAACAGGGGTGTGCAGACTTTATATCCACTGTACATATAAATATTTTAAAATTTTGTTGTAGAAACCTCAATTTTAGTAACATTATGCAAAACAGAGCAAGCTAGCTCACTGAATTTGGTATGCCAACAGAAGCATAGTAATTGGAGGACAGAAATAGGATTAACAGAGCAATTTTTTGTGGAGGAAGCCTATCCAACATCACATTCTCCTGATTATATACAGTAATTATGTTTTCTTGACAAACTTGTTATTTCACATACGTTGTGAGCAACATTAATTCATACTTTAATGTAGCTAGCTAAGACTTTTAATAAAAAAGAATTCAGATACTGTGAGGTTATGTAGATCAACAACTACAGTTATTTTGGATTAGCATTGGTATGTAAAGTTAAGTATTTTCATAAATCTTTGCACTGTTACTTATGCGTGAACAATGTCTCCCACCTCCTTTGTATTGTTAATCCTTTTTCTAGACCAAATAACTGCTGCACTAAATACCACCATGACTAGTGTTAAGTGGCTTGACTTTTCCGAACAGGAGTTATTGAGACCTCAGATAGCATAGATGGAATTTTATTACCTTTATATCTATGGGTTTAAAGGAAAAGCTAAAATGCCAGGACCCACAGCTAAAACCTTTACCACATATGTGAATAAATGTGTGCAAAATTGAGCTCTAAGATGATTATATGTTCTGTGACATTGTCGGATTTATAACAAAACAAAGAAATTCAGCAGGAAATGTACCTCTTTTTGCAGTAGAAGCTTTGACTTTGTAGAACAAATGCAGAATAAATGCGTGTTTAACATCAACCTCTAATTTATATATTTTTTCTTTATTCTCCTTCACTCAGATAGAGTTTGGCATTGTATACAGTTGCCAAGAGGACAAGCTTTATACCGCACGGAAGGGGAAAGGGGCATTCTGTAATGGCGAACCCATCAAAGTATCTGGGCAGAAAGGTATGTTTGCACAGCCTTGGCTGTCTGGCTGACCCAATGTGTTGCAGTTATGATGATATCCACAAGGTGGAGATATTCACCAATGAACACATCAGGGAACGTTTCTGACACTGAGCCATCTGGTTCTTTATGTAGCATTATTCAAACTGTATGCCCTTTTCTATTTGTGTATTCTGACCTTGAGCTAATTGATGGGGCAACACATTTTCAGCCAGCTGGGGGTGGAGATTGCACTAATGGAGGTGTTGCATTGTTAATGTTTTGACTTAATTCCTTCAATTCCATTACTCATGTTCTATTAAAGGATGAATAAGGTGGAATAATTTTTTGTCAGATTGTACCATTCTTCATGGAACTTAATATATATGCCTTATGTTGTAGATCATTTTTACCTACAAATCTTTCATAATGTGAATGCAAATTGTATTTTTTTTGTGTGCAGAATGTTTATGTATGATGACACAAAATGTTACCATTCCTTCTTGATTAATACTAGAAAGCGAGGTTTACATTTTTTCATCATGGGCATTCTGGAGTAGTTGTTTTTGAGATCAGTGTAGGTCCTCAAATCTCAGGGGGTTGGTTTGCATGGATATCCATGTTTTAATGACAATGCATGCATCCTTACCGATTCCAAGACGTGTTTTCATGCTACCTTCTGCTATCCCCCATAGGGAGGGCTTCATATACAGTGGGGCAAAAAAGCATTTAGTCAGCCACCAATTGTGCAACTTCTCCTACTTAAAAAGACGAGGCCTGTAATTTTCATCATAGGCACACTTCAACTATGAGAAACAAAATGAGAATAAAAAAAATAATAAAAGATTTAAGTGGGAGAACTTGCACAATTGGTGGCTAACTAAATACTTTTTTGCCCCACTGTATGTAGGCCAGGGGAGGATCATATAAATAATAAATTATAAAAATTAAAACAAGCAAAAGACCTAGGTAAGCCTAGTTCAGCCCACGATTAGAAGCGGTGTATGTTGTTGCCCTTGCTGGATGTGACAGGCTCCCATGTGACAAGCTGTGTCTTTAACCACTCCGCTACTAAGCTATATGTGTGCCGCGTGTCTCTGTAGTGTCTCTACATTAGGTGATTGTGTAATGCCTTAATATCATACTAAGTTGAGTATTTCGATAGACACCATTAAGCATTGCGTTAAACTGACGTTTCTATTAAGTTTACTTCCAACTCAGATAGCATCTATGAACTCTATGGCTTTTGCCACTGGATGTTTTAACCACTTATTAGCCAGTAATAGGCTTACTAGTATCTACTAACTGACGACTTGATATAGTCATAACAATTGAGTTATTACTAGCGAGTATAAAGATGATCTTTACACTGCCAAAGCTGTTACATTTCATGGCAAATTAACATTTGTTTCTCTTTAATTTGTGATTGACATTGATACAATAAGTGTCAATATGTATGTCTGACTTTTTTGAAAAGATGAATTGTAGAACCCCTTCTCTTTTACTTCCCAACGGGTTGTGGTCTTTCTTACTCCATAAAGCTTGCACGGATGCATACTTCTAAAATCCATCAGAAATAGTCACAATGTAACCATAAAAAAGTCAAATTGGTTTACGGTAATGTAGCTACAGAAGGTAGAAGCCTGTGAAGTTTTTGTCTATCTTGAACAAATCCTAATGCATTTTGTTTTTATTGTGGCGAGGCTTGAACACCGGTCCCTTGCATGGCAGTCCGTGCCTTTACCAACTACATCATTTTACAAGGGGTAGTCAGTCAGTCACTAAGTCACTCTGTCACACTCTCTCTCCCTCTCTTCCTGGCCAGCTCGGCTTACGCGGTCCAGCAAATATTAAATTCCAGAATGTGTTACTGTTTTAGAAATAGTTGCTTATCTCATTGAAATCCCTTTCGAGATTCCAAAAATCTCTTTTACCATTAGCTGCTAATGGTTGCGCGCCTTCCACCCATTCTAGATCTGCTGCATACCGCTTTGCACTCGGACATAGCATTCCCTGGTCAAACGCCTTGCATGGGTGAGTCCGTTATTTTCCAGGATAGGCCATTCAGGTTGGGAGTCCCAGGGTGCACCATTGTAGAGTTGAGACCAAAGAACGCTATTGTTGTGTGTTACAAATGAGTGTACGTGCCTCTTCAAGCCTGGATCCACCAAGCCTGGCATTGACCACAGTGATTTGTACACCCCTAATTTTGTATGGCCATAGACTTCTACTCTTTTATTTTTTGTGCAGATCAGTCATTAATGTCAGCCAAGTTAATGGTGAATACTGTCATTAGTAGTATCATTTCTGCGCTGCCCTTCTCACCTTTTTTTCATTTACTAATGCATCATTTCACACTAACAATAAAGACAGAATACAGACAGACAAACACAATACTATGTAGTGGTGCATCGTCCCATTGGCTATCCAGCCCTCTTCACTGGCCAAACTTCAGGTTACATCAGGTAGGATTGGAGGATGTAATATGTTGCAAGAGTACTTCTCGAGCCGCCTGTAACAGTTTGATCATGTTACCATAAAAAGCCACAGCATGATTTGGACCATACTCTGAAGTCCCCAGAGTATGGTCCAAAACCGTCACCGGACTACAAACAACTTGGAGTGCAACAAAAACAGACACACTTGTAAGATTTATCTTCCTGAGATTACAAGTGGAATCTCAATGGGATTAATCCATAATATGTATTTTCAAAAACACCCCAAAACAACTTTACTGCATAATGTGCACATTGGCAAAAGTGTCTGCGAATTAGCTTTCTTTTCTGTGTAAATATTCTACTGCTATGGCTGCTGCTCACTGAATTTTGCTTAAAAGTAATGTGGCAAGGTTTCAGTCACATTTGGGAGTTTAGGCTATATGATTCAAAGAACATTACAATGGTTGGATATTTGTCCATAAAAAAACAAAGATAATAACATCAAACTTACGTTTATGGTTTCTATTTAAAAATTGCTGGCTGCCTGTTCAGTTTGTAGTAAGGTGGACGTTGTTTGCTCAACACGTTTGTTCTTTTTGGAACAAACTTGCTTAATGGATGTATAAATCGAATCAAGCCTTTAGAAGTAAATGTTAATTAAAATACATTGTACACAGATCAGCCATAACATTATGACCACCTGCCTAATATTGTGTAGGTCCCACTTTTGCCCCCAAAACAGCCCTGACCCGTCATGGCATGGACTCCACTAGAACTCTGAAGGTGTGCTGTATTATCTGGCACCTTGTGAGATGGGGCCATCTGAGGAATCTGGACGCAAAGTCAATACCTTGATCTCGTTATTGTGTTCCTCAAACCATTCCTGAATCTTTGGCTTTGTGGCAGGGCGTGTTATCCAGCTAAAAGAGATCAATGCCATCAGGGAATCCACCTGCAACAATGCTCAGGTAGTTGGCACAGGTCAAAGTAACATCCAAGTGAATGGCAGGACCCAAGGTTTCCCAGCAGAACACTGCCCTCAGCATCATGCTGCCTCCGTCAGCTTGCCTTCTTCCCATAGTGCATCCTTGTGCCATGTGTTCTCCAGGGGAGCAAAGCGCACACACCTGGCCATCCATGTGATGCAAAAGGAAACATAATTCATCAGACTAGGCCACCTTCCATTGCTCTGTGGTTCAGTTCTGATGCTCACATGCCCACTGTAGGCGCTTTCGGCAGTGGACAGGGGTCAGCATGGGTACCCTGACTGGTCTGTGTAGCTCCACACGCAACAAACTGCAATGCACTGTTCTGACAACTTTCTATCAGTACCAGCATTATCTTTCTCAGCAATTTGTGTAAAAGTAGTAGTCTTTGCTCCCCACATGCATCAGTGAGCCTTGGCTGCCCATGACCCTGCTGCCAGTTCACCATGTTTCCTTCCTTGGACCACTTTTGATAGCTGCAGACCACTGCAGACCAGGAACACCACACAAGGGCTACAGTTTTAGAGATGTTCTGACCCGGTCACCTAGCCATCACGATTTGTCCCTTGTCAATGTCGCTCAGATCCTTACGCTTTCCTATTTTTCCTGCTTCTAACACATCAACTTTGAGGACAGAATGTTCCCTTCTGCCTAATATATCCCACACACAGACAGGTGCTATGATAACGACATTATAAGTGTTATTCACTTCACCAGTCGGTGGTCATAATGTTATGGTTGATCTATGCATATGTCAAACATGACTAGCAGTTACATAATTAAATTCTTTATATAGTTTGAAAACCTTTTCTAACACCTCAAGTCATCTCAAATGTAGCGATGAGGGGCTGTACATCCTGTATTTACATAGGCTACCACCTATATTTTGACATTTTGGCCAATTATTTGTGTACAGTGAGGGGGAAAAGTATTTGACCCCTGCTGTTTTTGTACGGTTGCCCACTAACAAAGAAATGATCAGTCTCTAGTTTTAATGGTAGATTTATTTGAACAGTGAGAGACAGAATAACAACAAACGCATTTCAAAAATGTTATGAATTGATTTTCATTTTAATGAGGGAAATAAGTATTTGATCCCCTCTCAATCAAAGATTTCTGTCTCCCAGGTGTCTTTCATACAGGTTTTTCTAGATTTTTTGTGGTTATTCTGTCTCACTGTTCTAATAAATAAAAAATAATATTTACTGCTCCTTTCTTTGTCAGTGGGCAAATGTACCAAATCAGCAGGGGATCTAATACTTTTTTCCCCCTCACCATAGCGTATATTTCCATATACTTTACTTTTCTTTGCAGAATACCTGGACTGAAATATCTTAGTAAAATGTACTTTTATATCAATTTGTCAATTTTGGTTCACGTGATGTGGTGTATTGTGGATTTTACACCTTGAGGATCAACATGTCATACCCATAAAAATCTTCAGAAAATCCCTAAATTCCAGGCATCAAGTCGTCAGTTCACAAAATTTCATAATATAACCATTAGAAGATACTTAAAGGGAAAGCAATTTAGTGAATATGCTAATAATAATAGGCCTTACTATTAACAGTAATATATTAACCATCAGGGTTTTACAATTAAGCAGAAGTGGATTTATTTCTATTCACTATGCTCTATCAATGGTGTTAATATACTAAGAACTATAGAAAAGTAAATAACTTGGTGCTAATACAGTATTTCTCCTCTCACACATACAGTGCATCAAAGTATACCCTATACTGAATACTTTGAATATTCTGTATATTCAGTATTCATTATTCAGTATTCAAGGTATTCCCCTTCACCTTTATTAATTTTGTTTCACGTTCACGTACCCTTTGCTACGACACTCAAAATTGAGCTCAGGTGCGTCCTGTTTCTGTTGATTTTCCTTGAGTTATTTCTGCAACTTGATCGGAGTCCATCAGTAGTTAATTCAATTCCGGTTTCTATGAGGTCCCACAGTTGTCTGTGCATGTCAGAGTTAAAACCAAGCCAAGGTTGAAAGAATTGTGCATACAGCTCAGGATTATGTCAAGACACACATCTTTGGAAAGGTCCCAAAAATATTCTGCAGTATTGAAGGTCCCCAAGAACACATTGGCCTTCATCATTCTTAATGGAAGAAATTCGGAAGCACTAATATTTTGGAAGGGAAAGGCCTTGGTCAGTAAGGTCCCAAGAACCTGATGGTCACTTTGAAAGATCTCCTGTGTGGAGATGGAAGAACCTTCCAGAAGGACCACCATCTCTGCAGCACTCCACATATTAGCCATTATGATAGAGGCCAGATGGAAGCCACTCCTCAGTAAAAGGCAGTCCAACTTGCTATTCTCATTGTAACTTACAGTGAAGCATCGTGGTGGCATCATCATACGTGTGAAGATGTTTTTCAGGGGCACGAACTGGGAGACTAGTCTGGAATAACACCTGAGATAGTATGTCTATGTAATGCATATTAAATGTACACATTTTAAGAGAATACATTTACTGGAAACGATATTGAATGAACTTCTCAAGTACCTTGTGGGAGGGTATTCAGCAGTTTGAATTAAATGTTCAAGACGCATAAGGAAGCCATGTCTGTAGTGTGTTATGCATCTACATAAGATAAGTCTGAATACCAAATACCTCAGTGATGGAGTGCTGGTCCAGGTTTAGGAATTTAAGTTTGCTTCAGAATGGTCTGTCATAACAGCTATTTTTAAATCAACTGCTCGTAATAACAATGAGATGATACAGCTCTCGAAAAAAACAGACCACTGCACCTTTTTCTTTCCTTTCCAAAAAAGTTGAAAAGGCCAGTTTTGAGTGAGGAACAGAAGTATTCAATTTGCAGTGGTCACTTAATTTGAACCCTTTTTTTACTCACTCAAAACCTTTTCAACTTTTTTGGAAAGGAACAAAAAAGGCATAGTGGGCTCTTAATTTTTTCCAGAGCGGTTTATAAAAATGATACAATTAATCAATATGACAATATTCTTGTTTGGCATTCTGCTAGTTGTGCATAGTGGAGTTAATGAGAGAATGGTGGTGACTCCTGAGCTTCTTCCTGTATGTAGACATCACCAAGTCCTTGGTGTTGACCGAGATGGGCTTAAAGAAGGATCCAGAGCACTTCAAAACCATGATGGGCAACATCGAGACAATCCTGACCATCCCCGTACATGGGTAAACTTTCAGAATAGTAATTATTGCAATGTGTGCTGATTATTTATCAAATAGAAATAGTTATTATGTAATGGATGCTATTTAACATTTTCTTCCCAAAACATCTTAGAGTATGGGGCCCTCCTTCATATTTTCATTAATATAAACTCATTAAGCCTTAACTTACTGTTGGTAGTAGACTAGTCCACTGTCGCTCTATTAGCTGAAGATGGCAGAACATTTCCAGATGGGTAAATTAGTCTTGCTTTAACCAACAGCTATTTCAATTTGTAGATACATTGTTTCTTTTTGTATTTTGTTGGCAAAATCTAGCTGAATCTTCTTCCAATTTAGGGGAGTTGCTCCTTTGTTTCTTTATGCCCAATGCTAGCATGTGTACAATTGCAGGAAATTACCTTTATTACTAAATGTGGGTTTATTGACCTGCGAGCCACTGCAGTTTGTCTATGCAGGCTGCGTGCCCTATCAACTGAGCTACATGATATTGTCTGATTACATATAGTAGTAATACGTCTAACAAGCTCAAGTTGCTACCATAGGATCCGCTCTCCAGGCAGTGCAGCAGTCAATATGTGCCTTGTGGCTTGTGGGGCAGCTGACGCTTACTACCACATGGGCATCCACTGCTGGGACATGGCTGGAGGAGCTGCAATTGTTAGAGAGGCAGGTGGTGTCATCATGGACATTTCTGGTAAGTCTCTGAGTGTTCCAGCCATGGTAAACCATGGTGTATACATAGTACCTACACTAATTGTAGAGATCGATCCAGGACATCAGAGGACCTAATGAGGCTGTTGTATGAACTGTGGATCTTAGATCAACTTTACTCCATTTACAAAGTAGACAGCCTCTATGCTCTAGCTGTCGCCCCTTTCCCTTGGGGGAAATCCCCATCACAACCAGATGCAGTTTTGATCATCTCAAATGCTGGTCCGATTTACAAACACTGCCCTCTAGTTCATGAATTCTGTTCAGTCATTACTCTCCCTTCCCTGAACAAATGCACTTGCAGGAACAATAGCATGTGAGGATGTCAAATGGCATCCAAGAAGTATAGGGTTTAGGGGCTGTCTATTTTAAGAAGTCCACGAATGGCTTCCAGTTAATGAGCACAATACTTATTTTAGTTAGTGTTTATATGGTAGTTTAATTCTTAAAAAGAGCCATGTGGAATAACATGTTTTTATTTTGTGGTACCCAGGAGGCCCCTTTGACCTGATGTCCAGGAGGCTGATTATTGCCAGCAGTAGAAACATTGCGGATCACCTCAGCCAGGTGATAAAAGAATTCCCAGTAGGAAGGGATGACACCGAGGGCTAAAGTACCATTACATGCCTGTATCTGCACACTGCAGTGAATGGGGCTGCTTTAGGTGTACAGAAACACAAAAAAGCTGGTCAGTGTCTTGTCTGAACTTATTAACTATTAAAATGGTGTTATTAACCTTTGTCCTGTATGCACCTCTTTGGAAGACTAACTTTATCATCCCTCAGAATGATGAAATTCTGGAGGACACTGGGATTCTCTCCATGTACGCACAATCTCCGATGGCACTGACATCTCTGTGGGAAGGCGTATTTACTGTTGCCTAGTTTACTGTACTGTCAGTTAGTAGGGCTACTGAAGCGAGAATAAGATTAAACAATGTGGGCTTGCCTCGCTAATTATTTGTTTACTGTAAGAGACTTACACTCTGCAGTATTCAACTTCCTAATAGTCTGTTTCAAAGATATCCCTTCTATTTCCATAGATCATTTTGTAATGTAGTCAATTGTTTATCCACTTACAGAAAACATGCTGAAGATGTTATATCTGTTGAGGTAACAGCCAAAATAAAAGAAACACCAACACTGCATTAAGTCTTCAGAACAGCTTTGTGGCTTAGTGTAGACATTCTCATTTATAGAAAAATCAGGAACTCAGTTGGAGGGACCCAACACCATTGTTCTTCAATAAATTCAATATTATTGTTTACGTTTATGGTGATGGGAATCAATGGTAAAAACTATTGCTCAAAGAGTTTATGATCTGGTGACTGCCAAGGCCATGGCATATTTTAATACATAAGCGAGTGGAGTAATTTGATTAATTTCCTATGTTCCTCAGTAATTAAGTTTCTTTCATAGTCCCTAATGTATTTTCAAAATGAAGGGCAACTGGGCATCTCCCTGACATTGTATATATAACTCTAAGCTGTTGGGATGTTAATACTGCATCTGTGTGGAAACATCAGTTTTCATTCCTTGTATACCTCATGTTCTTTGTATACCTGATTCCTTTATATTGGCAGTTACCCATATTTATCTTATATGTTCATTATTAGTCTCTACTTCATTTTAAATATGGGTGTAAATACCGGACCAGCATTGTGCAATAATGTTTTACATTTTGTTCAGATATTTAGGGTATCTCAAAATGTTTTTATTTTTTAAACCTTATTTTGGAATGACAATGCTTAGTTGGGTATCTACATAATATCAAATAACTAGCCGTGTGGAGTATTATGGACATCCTGATTTTAGCTTTGTATAGTCTCAAGAGTTAATTAATATTTTTTTGAGAACTTATTGAAAAAGTGAATGTCTGAACACATTGCTGTACTATGATATTGCCACACAAATAAAACAAACTTTGGGTAGAAATGAATAGCTGGAATACTTTCTATCATTAACATAGGCTTCAGCAAAAGCTGGAGGTAGAGCCATTTTACTTACAAGGAAGAGTATAGTGACAAATTCATCTACTTTTTAAAGCTGCATTTGTAAATTTTTATTTCCATGCATGTGTGCGGTATTTACGTTTGGGATGCCACTTGTGTCTACGCTCATCACTACACCCTCATCCTCACCTCTCTAAGCTCTAGGAACAGAACTTACCAGTAGAGTTTAGAGCAAAAATTGCTCACTCGTATTGACCGAGATGCGTCCTTGCAACTGAAATGTTTTATTCACTATCACTTGTAATAAAAAAATGATTTACTCATTTAATTCACCCATGTTTAACAAAATATGTCATGACACTCATCACTATGGTGAAGCTGTCAGTGAGCAGTGGCAGGGTGTTTGGGCAAAGCAGGACAGGGGTGTTTTTGCAACCATGAAAAATGCATAAGTACATCCTTTGCTCATTCAGTATTTAAAATAAATACAAATAAAATCTGGCAACTTAACACTAACTCTTCGGTATCTTTCATAGAAAGCCTTGAGAAAAATGTGAACCTCCCTTCAATGTATCACCTTGGCAAAGTTTGTCAACACCACAAATGGCAGTTTAACTTAAAGGGCTGGACTTCACTACAAAAATACAAAACATCTGTTATGCCCTCGGGAGGAAATAGAACAACTGTTTTTACTGATAGTTATTACAAATATGTTTCTTGTTAATTAAATAGTGATTTATTGGACAGTTGTAATTTCTGTGAGTTATTATCACCTTGAGGACCTTAAATTCTGTGTACACGTTTGAGTCATATCAATCCATCTGCACTTCACTAATGATTTTGATCAGAACCAGCCACTCTGAAACCAAAAACTGTGACAACCCATGTGGAAGGCCAGATAATTGTATGGACATTGCCATTTTTCTGGGATAACCTCTTCAGAATGTCACAAAAAGGTGTGATCACCATTCTGGAAATACACTCCTTTCGGCAATACATGGCAATGCTTTTTTTTGTGCGGGACAAAAATTCGACCCAAGCAATTCATTACAACATTTCGAACAAAGAGGCTGTTTTGAGGTTAGTTGCATGTGGGAAATCATTCCAAAAAGTTTTGTTGTGGGCAGTGTAAATAATGAGTTAAAAAGTAAATATTTGTGTTTTGCATCTTGTGGCACTAAATGCACTGAAAGTAGAACTTAATGGCTTCAAGCTCAGGCCATTCAAAGAGGACACGGAAGGGAAACTGTGGGATCTAACAACTCCACACAGGCCTGGAAAAAAGTATTGAATGGTATGTTAACCGGTAACTTTCTATTTTGGTTAATCCTTGGTTTTTCCTGAATGAAAGTTAGACATATGTGATATCCCAACCGTCGCTACCCGATGCTCTAACGGATGCCCATCTGTGATATACTTTGTAATATCTGGCCATTTGAAAAATACAACTATTATAATGTTTAATCTGCCCTGTTGTCCATGTCCACCTGAGCAGCTAGTGCACACTTACAATGTCCTCCCTAAGCCCCCAAACACATGGGCTCCACAATGCTTCTAGCACACAGAGCATATCATCATCAGAAATGAGCAAAGATGCATCAAAATTAAAATAAGATATACTTAAAATAAAAGGTATTTAGTATAAAAATAAACAATGAAATACAGCTGCAACACCATGTATCAAAATAAACTACATTTTTTTTAAATACACACTTTTGTATTTTAAAAATGCTAAAAATACTTTTACAAGGGAACAAAAAATAACTTTGCAAACCTTAGATCTATCAGCCTATTAGATCTATCCCTTCACCAGTACACTGACTCAATTGATTAAGTAGACAGTGTTTGATAGCAACAGCTTTTCTCTGCCTAACAAGTCATGCGATAACTGACATACGCAACCAGTTAACAGATCAAATATTCATGTATCCCTGTGATCACACAGATGAAGGTTTATTTTAAAGTAACCAATAGTTTGTTTAACTAACAGTTTGCTAATGACTCAATTGTATCCTAATTTAGATACTTGCTGTTTGATGCCGAAGGGCCTACTTTGCATCAGCAACACTGATTCAATGACAAACAAGTAATTTGTAAAAAGACAGCTGATGGCATCTTTATTCATAACAACTAGTTTTTAAGTTCATCATAAATATAATAATAAATTAATGTAATGGTATGCAAAATCTCGATCCTACTACACCGCTACTTCCATTATAATACATTCATTTAGCATTTAATGATATCTTTATCAATCATTGGACACCTATTTGGAGGTTGAAAACAAACGTTTAAGCACTTTGTCAACAATTATTAAATGATCAATATATTTTAATTGTAGTCAGAAATGTTATCAAAAAGTAGAAACAGAACTTTTCATGTAGTATATACCTATCTCCAACCACTGAATCTATTGAGAATCACAGAGTATAGGTATAGAGGACACATACACATTCGTAGTGTAGTAAGAACATTTACTTAAACTCCAACAGAGAATACAACAACGTAGAATACTACAGACCAGGTATTACAAAACATCTCAAAAGTTCTACCAAAAACAGTCAAACATATGTTCGAGTGTCGGTTAGAAAGTAAGCGTCTGATTGATTGAGTGTTGATGTGAGTGAGAGAGGTGAGTTGAATATTGAATGAGTGTGTGTGCTCTGTGGCTTACATTGCAGAGGTCTCTTTAGCTTCTGATGCCTTAAAGCACAACAAACTTTTCAAAAAGTGTGGCATTTAGATGTCGTCTGTGGGGCTGGTTGATCAGCCCAGCAAAGGAAAATAAACTGCGAATGACTGAGTAGGCACCAGTCAGATGTTAACAAGTATTTTACTATTTTTAAACTATAAAATACAACACAAAATTATGTTGACACAATTTTCATCAACCCTATCAAATACAAATGACAAAATCCTATTTTCTTTCTGATAAAAAAAAAATACATCTACCATAAATACTGTCCATGTTCATTATATCTGAGCCACCTGAAACATTTTGCTATTGAGCATCAAAACAAAAATATGAAATCGCTCATCGAGCTTTATAATAAATCACGGTCAATATTATTGTTTTTCCATATTCATTGTTATATAATGTTCTTGTAAATTTGACTTCATTAAAAACGCATCTGAGCTGTAGGCCTGTACTGTATACAGCCTTGTTGCATAGTTTTTTCTTCATCCTTGCCTTGACACCACATCATTAATCAACCTTACTTGACTTCCTTCAGCTAAAGGCTACTTGGCTATGCTGCTTGCGCTCATCCTGCATCTTCACGTTCATATTACTTAAATATGTTAATTGCATATTTGTACACTGTATATTGCCTACATACACTAATGTAATCGTCTTTTCACCAGTCATGTTTGTTTGTCTCACAAACCCTATTAAAAAAATATATATTTTACTAGATGCCTGCTGAAATGTTATGTGGATTGGATGTAATTTAGGCGTTATTAAGATTTATTTAAATATTTCGACTTGCTCGGGTGTAAAAGAAAACTAGGTTCCACTTGTTTTTCTGACATTACTCATCTCCGTGACGTCATGACAGGTACGGTACTGTATGCAAGGTTGCCAGATCATTGATCTATTTATGCACAAATGCTATATCTTCTATACCATCCTATCTGTAAATCGACCCAGACAAGCCCATGAAAATAGCCAGATTGTGGGGGAAACCTACTCATCTGGCGACAGATGTGGGGTCTATGTAGCGTATGAGCACAAAATAAAGTTTTACCATGCCGACACAGAGGTGGTGTGAGATTTTAAGGTCACCTTTTGAGTGTTATATGCAGGATAATCAATGGATAATTTTGGGTTAGCTAATCATATAGATGCAATGTTTTAACTTAACAGTGTGGGAATACCTGGTAAAGTAGTTAGCTAGATAAGTTGGCTTACAAACCATCTAGTTCCAATGGCATACTTAATTACAATGCCGGCTAGGCAACGTTAACGTGTAAGATATAAGAAAAGGCCTGGGGCTGAGAATTTTGTTTTTTTCATCAGTTTCACCATCACCTGTCCTGACTGGTGCCATAATTCTCACCCCATCATTTACCTGTTCCAGGAAATATTAGGGAGCGTTGAAGAAACCACAGTTAAATCCAATCTTTGGATTTATATTTGTACCTTTATTTGTCACATATTGGAGTATTGATGAATGCCAGTGGGTTTGCCCAATAAATGTCTAAGACAGTGCTAAACAGTGTGTCTCCTATACCAATAACAACGAAAGACACAGTATCAACAAAATGTAATCATTAACTTTTATGACATCTTGATTGCTGTTATGTCCTATAGCCTCATATTGTCCCAAGACATGTTTCAGTAACAAATAGAAAGAAATATTATTATTAATGTGGTTCTAAAGCAGATGATCGATTTCATGAAGGGGACGCTCCATGTACTTGATGGGCCATTTTCCCTTCTATTTCTGTAATCTTTGTGGAATGAAATGAAAACAATGAAGTGGCAAAAATGTATACAAGTGTGTGCCACTTTGGTGAATGACAGAACGTGTGGTGTTCAACAAGAAAAGGTTAGGGATGACTAGTGTCCAGCCTCAATTCCAGAGCTAACCCTGAAGTAAAACATGATCAAAGAAGAACTGGATATTCAACATTCAATTGACTTGTTGTCAATTAGGCTAAATGAGGTGTTAATACTGTTAGCTCATTAGAAAGGTTAATTTTTGTTGATATGATTGACTTGTATGCACCAGCATCCTCTCACTGTAGTGTCAACTGCGAGCTCCTGAGATTTCAAGATATCATTTATCAGTTATTCTTAATTCAAATGTATTTTTCAATCAAATGCATTTTATAAATCCCTTTTTACATCAGCAGTTGTCAAAGACTGCTTTCACAAAACACCCGTCCTTAAACCCCAAGGAGCAAACAACATTAGTTTTGAATTCCAGTGGCTAGGGAAAAACTCCCTAAGAAGGCTGAAATTGAGGAAAAAACTAGAGAGGAACCAGGCTCAGAGGGGTGACCAGTCCGATTCTTGCTGTGACGGGTGAACATATTTAGAATCCAAATTGTATTAGTTAATCGATGCATGTAGGCTAAGCCCAGATTCTATTTAAACCTAGTCCATATCGAAGGCATGACCAGATGGATAAGTACAGGGACAGACTGGTGGAGGGGGGATGTCAGCAGAGTGGCAGCTGAAATCATCAGTCTTGATCTGAAACACAACCAGGAGGACTTTGGACAGGGACCGGAACGATTCAAGCCTGGTACTCCGAATGTGTGAGCCAAAACCTCATGTCCTCCTAAGTTTAAAACAACAGAAGACAGGGAAAGTTTAGATGCGACTCCCCCAGCACAATAATATACCAGCGTAAGACCTTGGGGCTGAGACGGGGGGGTCCAGTGACACTGTGGCCCTATCCGTGGGAGGCCCCGGACAGGGCCCATCAGGCAGGAAATCAATCCACCCACATTGCCAAGCATCATGCAAAGGGACACACACCAACCTCAATCATCCTGAATGATGGCCGAATATTGCCAGCAGAGTACAGCCCAAGTGCGGAACAGAGAAACAACAAGCCGGTGAATCTAACACCTGAGACTTCCTGTTCCACCACTGTCTCTAGCACTGAGACAGCAAATCAGTCACAGATTGGAAAAAAAGACTTGCATATTTTAGTAAAAGTTTGGGTACAAATTGGATCTTTTATGTTTATATATCTGTTTTATTAGACTCCGCCTAATTACATGCATTGGACAAAAAATCTTAAATTCAATTTAAATAATAAACTTCAGAGTTTACAAAAACATACATTGTATGTATTTTGAATACTCAACCACTTGTAAAAACCCTGCCTGATGAACCGAATATTTCCATTTTGATTCATCTGTCCATAAGAACTTTTTCTAGTCTTCAGTTATCAAGTAGGCAAGACTCTTATTTTGCCATAGTAGCCATGATTATCTTACTGCCTCTCGACCTTTCAAACCTACAGCTTGAAGTATTTTCACAGTTGAAACTGAGACTTTGACTGGTGAAAAGCTATGCTTGAAGATGTTTTCCTGTGAGCCACCTATAATGCAAGCTGGTAACTTTGAGAGACTTGTTTTCTGATTCTGTTGTGGCTTGGGTCTTGTGATGCCAATTCCATTGAATATAACTCTTATTATGGAGGGTAAGATCAAAATGCTCTCAAACACAATTACAGTTTATTAAATCATATTTGCAAATAGACACGAGATCTGTGAGAGTCTGTCTGAAGAACAGTTCAGAAAACCTCTTTGTATAGGTAGAAAAGTGTTAAACTATCTCACATCTCAAAACATAACTGACATTTCATCAGTACATGTTAATCTGGTCTAAAACAGTTAGGATTATTCCTCTTATCAGTTTCTCTCTCTACTCAAGGTTTCCCCCAAATGCATGTTGCCCACTTGCATTTTACAAAAAATCTTACTTGGCAAAGTACAAGTTTGGTACCTTTCTAATTTCCAATACTAAACCACCAAATCTCTGCTCCCCTACACAGCTGTAGAAGTGACTAATACATTAGTTCAACCAGTTTCTATAACAATCTGCAAAACCTCTTCCTGTCTTCCAGTTTCCAAGTGCCTTTTGATGGTGTTAATTGAAATATCTCTAAAGGAAAGAACTACACTTTTAAGGGTTATGTTTTGTCAGTCTTTTATGAATTGTCTTTTTCTCTTCATTATGATGGCAATATACTTCTTGTGGCAAATAATGCTTACCATAGTGTAGTAACACAGCCTTTTCCAAAACGGCTTTGTAAGTAGTCCACAAAAGATGGGGCATCTGCAGGAATTGTTAGCATTGATTTTCAAGGGTTAATTTACTTCCATTGCTTCAAAACAGCTGCTTTGTAGTTGTTAACCCATTAAAAAGGCATTTTTATCACCCTGTAATGTTATTTTCTTTTCAGTTTTTGCTAACCTAAACATTTGTTTTAACCTCTGGCAATTGGTTACAATTTTCAGGTTGTTAACTGGACTTGCACGGCATCAATTTTAACATAGACTCGGCAGTGTTCAAAAAATTAGACAAAAAAAAAAGAAAATTGTTCTGTATATTGAATTAATATACTATCAGGTTATTGTGTGTGCCTTGGCAAAATTTCCTGGTCGAAACATTGGTACTCCTTTTTTGTGTGTTGAAAATTTTCATATGTCACGTTCTGGCTTCAGGCAGTAGGAGTCACACCCAGGGATTTTGCTTGCGATAGTTTATTTAGGCCGAGCAAGCTTACGAGAATGCCTAAGATAGGCAAGCACTTTGGTGTTATGAAAACAGCAAGGCACTTTAGAAAACAAGAAATCTGATGTTGAACATAACGTGCCACTATACAATAACCCACAACTCCCACCAAACAGGCAGACATGTACCTAACATAATAACACAAAACAATGAGCAGGTGCACCTGGTGTTGCAGAGGACAGGGGGCGGTGGCTTCAGAAGGCCGGTGACGCCGCCCGCCAGATCCCAGGCATACCAGCAGGGGGAGCCCCAGGGGAGGGAGTCGTGACAATATTTATGTGTAGGGCCTATTTTATTACAAAAATGTCAGAAGGATTGTAATTCTTTGAAGCTAAATGTTTTTAACATGTCCAAGTAAAGGGCAATGTTCTATGTAATTAAAAGTAATAACAATATTAAAGTAAAGTGTTAATGAGTAAGCTGCCATCGTCAGGAAACACATTCATCTTGTTTTTCCATTTAAACCATTCACTGATTTTTTTTTTTACGCTGAACATAAAAATATGTGATGTATTGTTTTGTTAATAATACATTGTTGAAATAAATCCCGGGAACACCAGAAAGATATAATGCTGTGCATTTTGAGACATGGACAAAACTAACAGTGTATTGACAATAGGACTATAGTGATTGTCACAGTCAATTTTGTCCTTTCATTTTGATGAAGAACCATCAGTGGCTATCGTGATTAATACTTCAATGAGTTCATTTGTTTGCTCAATTTATTTATAATTATATTATTTGATTTCAGTACAATCCTCATGAGTTTGAGTACCTCAAAAAACACAAGGCAATTTCTGTCCACTATACTAATTACATTTTTATAGAGTATGACCTCTGTACAGCTGGTAGTGCCTTGTAGATAGTTTTAGGCTGCAGAGATCATTAAGATTAAAATATTTAAACAATCGAAAGTGATCATTGCATTTGGAACTCAGCTTTTTCTGTGAGTGCTGTCATCTTTGGCACAGCAACTAATATTCCTTTCATTAGTCCTGTGACTCTTTGGTATTTTCATTCTTAACTTGCACATTGAGCTACCAACCACTAGAGGACAGTAGAATATTAGCCAATTTATATAGTAACAATAAGGTGACAATGTTACATGTGTCATTTAACTTTTGAGAACAATGTAATTAATATTAATTTTCATACATTTCAGTCATAACCATTAAGTCTAAATAACAATGCATCTTTGGAAACTGTTGAAGAGCTGCTGAGTCAACTTGTTTTATGCCCTGAGGAGGAAAGAGAGACCTCTTAAATAAAACATCAATGTGGCATAATGAAATACAGGTGTGCTACCAAACTAGCAACATTATGTTCAAAATTATAAATGACCACCAACATGCACATAGTATTGTAAAAAAGTCAAGCAAACTTATTGAAATAAAAATATACACCAAACAGACCACCACTGGCCTTGAAACACAAATTAACTATCTATAGTTTGAGCCTGACTACCATATGTTAATGTCGTCCTGCGGTGCAGATGAAATGTATAAGATGTTGCATGTCTTTTTAAAGACAAATTATGTTTTCTTGATCAGAGAAATCCACCACCCCGTTCAAAAACCAGGCAGTGGTTTATAAAGAGACTCCAATGACCACTATAAGTAATAAATTCATGATGCAGAGCAGGTGCTTTCTGTTGTGTTTACAATAAGAAAATGGAAATTGTGTTTTAGTAACCCCAATACATTTTTGATTGAGGCAATCATGTTGTGTGAAATGTCTTATATTGAGCTCCTGTGTATTGGCGGATAGGATAAAACTACACATTACCACTGTGCCTATTATATTCTGGGGGTGTGCACACACATTCAACAGAAGAATGAATAAAAGGTCAAAGCTGTTAAGGAGGTTATTGTTATTAGATCCAAATCAAGGCTGTTTAAGAAGGCATCAACACCTTCTGAAAAAAGAAAATATGGGAAAGAAGGTGATAAAAAATGGGGCAGAACCCATTAGAAATGGGTCAGTCAAAGAAAAAGAGCCCAACTTTCTGTTTCAGAAAAACCCAAAGCAGGCTGACTAAGGCTGATGTGTTCCTAATGGGCGGTAGAAAAACAGTGTTAACACCGACTCACAGCTAATCAAGGGAGAAGAGAAAGGGAATTAAAATGGTTATTTACCTATCATTGTCTGTAATCAGTTCAATTGTGTCTCTTATAGGAATTTCCTTTTTTAGCATGTTAGACCTATTTTTTGTGTTGATGTGTCATGCAGACAGTTGTATTGGTCAAATTTATTGGCTTTACATGTCCCGGCAAAAAAACTTTGCTATTTGTACTATTATGATCATAAATGGGTATCACTCAAACTGTGTTTTCTCCCTGCATTGCCCTTGTCTTGGAAATTCTGAATCTGCACACTGCACACACCTCCAAAATTCCAAGGAGCCTGGTTCTCAGGGCTAGTACAGTATTCTATTGCTATGTCACTGAAAATGTTTTTCAGTATGTGTAGACAGGTTGCCAGTGTAGCCAACCGAGATGACATGCTTACTCCATATTTTCAGTGAGAAAAACACTGGCAATGTACCATGGCTGAAGTAATTAGTAATGTTTGCAGAACTAGTACTGTTTGCAGAAAATAAGGCCCACCGAAAATATTATGTAGAAATATTAAAAACATGTTTTTGTGGGAATCTGAATACTGACATGTGTGGCCTGTACACAACTAGACAGACAAATACATTATTCAAAAGTATTTTTTTTTACTTTGAACCTAATTGAACCAATACAGCAGGATAATGCATCAACACAAAATATGCTGAATATTAGGTTGGACATTCTAAAAACTAAAATATCTCTTCAAGGTGTCTTTTAGATTTTACAATACCATGGTCTTTTAGACGGCCTATAAGTGGCCCTGAGATCATTGTGAACAGCAGTGAATGCAATAATTCAGGCAACAAGAATAAAGATCCAAATGATAGTAGCTGAATGTCTGGAATTATTTTGGAAAATTTACAAACGTGTATGGGGGACAAACTTAAGAACCATTTGATTGATTGTTTAGCATTAACATGAAAACTTCACGACGGGTTATGTTTATACCAATATGGCCTAGGCCCATAGTAGAAATAGATGATCTAATGACTAAGGATAATAGGCCTAAAATCTATTACTTCTATGTGACTGTATGATTATGCCAATCAAATAATGTGTTGTAGACTCACGATGCAATAGTTTTAGTCACTGAAATAAATCTCCTACAAAAAAGCATATGTATGTATTATTGTTTAATGTTTCAGCTAGGTAGTACTAAATACCAAGATTGACTGACTAATAAATAATTATATTTAAGCCAACCAAATGGGCCCCCCTGAGGCCAGGGCCCGGGACAACGTTACCAGTTGCCCCCCCCATCAGTGTCACTGTAAATATTTATATATATATATACACTGAACAAAATTATAAACACAACACTTTTGTTTTTGTCCCCATTCATCATGAACTGAACTTAAAGATCTAAGACTTCTGTCTAAATCTGTGTTTGTGAGCACTTCTCCTTTGCCGAGATAATCCATCCACCTCACAGGTGAGGCATATCAAGATGCTGATCAGAGAGCATGAGTATTGCACAGGTGTTCCTTAGGCTTACTTAAATGATCTTGGTGACTTCAACAAAAGTTAACTAAGCCACAAACTGTGTAATAAAATCCTGACCAGAGAGGCAAACACTATGGATAACTGCTACACAACAATCAACAATGCCTATCACGATGTGTCCCACCCTGTTCTAGGTCTCTCAGACCACGTCATATCCCATCTAATACCAACATACAGGCAAAAACAAAAAGATTCTAAGCCTGTTGTGCTAAGGTCAAAGATGTGGAGCAGTGAAGCAACAGAGGATCTACATGCGTGTCTGGAATGCTCTAATTGGAACATTTGTAAGTGTGCCACTAATGGTCTGGATGAATACACTGATAGCGTGACATCATACATCAGCTTCTGTGAGGTCAAAGATTAGGGAGCAGTGAAGCAACAGGGGAGCTGCGTGTGTGTCTGGAATGCACTAAATCCAAATGTCTAGGTCTAAAACTAATGGTCTGGATGAGTACAATAATGCTGTTACATCACACACCAGCTTCTGTGAGGACAGCTATGTACCAACCCGGACTAAGATGAGTTACAGCAATGACAAACCTTGGTTTACTGCCAAACACAGATGGCTGCGTTTGGAAAATGAGGAGGCGTTCAGGAGCGGGGACAGAGACAGGTACAGAGAGGGTAAATACAACTTTGGTAAGGCTGTGAAGAATGCCAAGTGCCTGTATGGAGAGAAATTATAACAGCTGTTCTCAACCAATGATTCTGCTTCTGTTTGGAGAGGCTTCCAACAGGTTACCAACTACAAGCCTAAGTCCCACCACTCCATTAATGACATGTAACTTGCCAACAACCTGAATGAGTTCTACTGCAAATTTGAAAGACAATGGGGCAGCCCTGACAACATAACTTTTCCCTGTGTGTCCAGCCATCAACACCAGCCCCCCATCATCACATTCACCCACCCATCTCAATCATCCCCAACTCTGCCACTCCAATTAAACCTTTGATCCTGGGCAGGGACGTTAACAGACTATTCAAGAGACAGAACCCCAAAAGCAGGAGGGCCTGATGGTGTCTTCAACACCTCACTGGAGACACTGCTGCATTCCTGTTATCCTATTTCAAGTCCCAGTCCTATTATCATCCCCGTCCCCAAGAAGCCAAGTATCACAGGACATAACGACTACAGACCCGTCGCCCTGACGTCTGTGGTTATGAGGTCATTTGTGCGCCTTGTGCTGCCCCACCTGAAGACCATCACCAAACCTCTACTAGACCCAGTAGTTTTCCTACAGAGCCAACAGGTCTGTGTACCACGTGGTCAACATGGCTTTTCACTTCCTCCTCCAGCATCTGGAATCCCCTGGATCCTATGCCAGAATCCTGTTTGTTGGCATCAGCTCTGCATTCACCATCATAGCTCCCACTTTGCCCCAGGACAAGCTGTCCCAAACTGGGAGTGCCTGTGTCCACATGCAGGTGGATCACAGCCTTTTTGACCAACATGAGGCAGCACGTAAGGCTGGGTAAGTACTTGTCTGACACCAACCTCTTCTATAGCCCACATTTGTTTTAATTTCCCTTATTCCTTTTGTATATATTGCTGCACCATCGGATCAGAACAAATTACTTGTTTGTTGTGAAACTTAGTTGGCAATAAAACTTTTTTATAGCATTGAAAGATTCTCTAATGTTGTGAAATGGAACTTTTGAACCACAAAGGCTCTTTCAAACTGGCCATCAGGCCAAACTAAGCAACTGCTCAAGAACAAAGAACCCAGTAGCCCCTCTAATAGAGCTTTTGAGGTTCTCTGCAGAGACCCTGCCTGAAGAAACTACACTCACAATCAGGCCTTTATGGTAAAATGGCTGGAGGACATGCCAGTCCTGAGTAAAATACTATTGCTAAGCACTCACGTCACAAACACCATCCCTATGGTGAAGCATGGTGGTGGAAGCATCATGCTCTTGGGATACTAAACAGCAGGGACTAGAAGAATGTTGAGGATTAAGGGAAGGATATACAGAAAAAAAATACAGAAAGGTCCATCAAAAAAACCTGATACAATGTGAAAAGGACCTCAGGCTTAGGCAAAGATTCATCTTTCAGCATGTCTAAGAACCCAAGCACTCAGCTATGACAATCCTCAAGTCTAAATGGCCTCGAGTGGCGTTGAACCCCATTGAACACCTTTGGGGAGACCTAAAGGTTGCCGTTCACAGACACTCCCCATCCAATCATATAGAGCTTGAGAAGACCTGCATGAAGGAATGGGAGACACTGCCCAAATCTAGGTTTGTTAAGCTGGTCCCCCAAAGGCAGTTCTATAAAATGTTTAATATTTCTATAAATGAGAACTTTCAAAAACGATGCTTTCACTTCATCATTATTGGGTAATGGGTTTAAAGTCAATAACACAACAAAATGTGTAAGGTCTGAATACTTTCCGATGACACTGCATATATAAACTATAAACAATGCCTTTGCAGTAGTCCTTGCCATTTCTGAATGGTAGTCCTTACATTTTCTTTGACGTGTTAATGCATGGTATGTTTTCTTAAGTAGTCCAGATTGCCTCCATGTTGATGAATCAGTCTCCTTTGTCTTGTCAATCCACTATTATCGACTCCTTTAAACAAATGCTGTCTTTGCCTTTAAAACCCTACATTTTCCCTTCCATCACCACCTCACTATACAAACAATGACTTCAGAAGAGTCATCCCATCTCTGAAAATGTACAATATGAGATTAAAAGAGGCCCACAACTGTGGTTAGCCACCATGTTATAAGAAGACAGTGTTTTTTTCCATCTAGTCCACACCTTTTCTCAATCGATTTTCATTGGCCATTCATGTTGTTTGAAACATGAGGATTAGGAATCAATAGGATCATCCAGGCGCTAGCTGTCGCAATTAGAGGTTTTGGAGACGTTGTGTCTCTTTGGCTGGTGGTGGGCGACAGATCAAACAAATAATCTGCTGGAATTGAATGCTTCCTGTGTCAAAAACCGAGTGAAGCAAAACTCTCATCACAGCCCCAGTGTTCTCTAAATTCCTTTGAGACTTTGTTAATGGGATAAAGTTTTCCAGCAGAGCAAAGACTATACATTGGTTTACTGTAGGGCATTTCTTTTAAGTAAGGAGGTGTGGGGATATTACCATGAAACCATATTGGAATTGTTCTCTCCTATTGCTGCTCTTTTAGTCAGATTTCCTTTAGCACTTTACTTGAATGTAATATAACCAATTGTATGTTATCATGTCTATAAATGCTCAGTATGTTTGTTGTTTTAATTTAAGTGGGCCCCAGGAAGTGTAGCTGCACCATGTGAAATAGTTAAGCTGGTTATACAATGTTTGCTGTACTGTTGAGTGGATGCCAGTAAATTAGGAATATATCTCTAAGTCATGCATACAATTATTTGTCCTAAGGTTTGCCAGTGGTCAGCAAATGTAGTCCTGTTAAATTAGTCCGCCATCAATTCAGCCCTTATGTGGGTGGCCTTTATGCCCCTTGGCTACCATGTCACCTTGTTTTACAGAGGACTCAGAGAGAGCAGCCATGACTCACCAGCCTGGAGAGGAGACACTACATCTGGGGAGTGAACAAGACCACAAACAAGGCATCCCCAGAGGCAAAGCATCCCCTCATTTGAATAAGATAGGTTTCACTGCTAGTAATTTTCATGTCCAGGAAGTGGTTTTGCTGTGGAAACCAAATAAATGTTGCTTTTGCTTTTCCCCAGTGATATATTATTCTTATGATGACCTGACAATACACATTTTGGGGATTTATAATCCATTTGTAAAAATATATAAAAAATAAACAGCAAAATGACTAAGATCTGGTTTACATAAGGAATATATTGGCATTTGAGTGGGTCCCTTTCAGACAGAAGTCATCCTAAATATAAGCATACTGTCACATCCAGGCTATGCCCCTAGCCATCTCTGCGCTGGGCTGGGGCCTTCGTCAGGTCCGGACAGAAGGTGGTGCATCTAGGCACCTCCGATCCATTTTGGTCTCCCCATTTGCAGTCAGGTGAAAATCGTTGCCTCCAATTGGAGAACCTATTTATGTTTAATGTTTGGCCACACCCTGTGTTGATCATTGTTGTTACGCTTGTCTATGTTGTACGCAACTGGTGAGTCGTCCTTTCTTGCTGCTATAGTCAGTGCTTTGCTTTGATTTCATTTAGTTGATTTTATATTTGGAGTTGTTTTCAATTAAAAAGTCTCCATTGATGGTTCTTTACCTGCGCCTGGATCCTCTCCACCACCACCAACGTGACACATACAGCTCCGGAAAAACCACTGCACATTATTCTTTCCTTTCCGAAAAAGTCGAAAAGAAAGTGTTCAATTTGCAGTGGTCTCCAAATTAGAATCCTTCTGTTCCTCACTCAATTCTTCCTTTTCAATTTTTTGGGAAAGGAAATAAAAAGGTGCCGTGGACTCAAGTTATTCCAGAGCTGTATATGTTGGATAAAGGTATGCTATATGTTTATAGGCAAAACATTTCACCATTTGGTCTTTTTGCCACTTTCTAAATACACACATTAACATTAGCCTCTGTGATCTCTACTTGCTAAATAATTGCTAATAATAGTTGTGACATAGAAACTTTATGCCAAAAGAGTCAATCATCAAATTGTAGAAATCAAATACATTGTTGCATGCTGTTGAATTTGCTCACATTAGCTTTATGTTATTTACAATCAATCATATACATTTTGGGACAGGGCCCAACAGGCAGGAAATCAATCCACCCACATTGCGAAGCATCAACCAAAGGGACACCCACCAACCGCAACCACCCTGAATGAGCAGGAACTGCAGTTGTTTTTTATATTTTGGGGATTTATTTAGTAATCCATAATCCATACTATAGTCACTTGCTACTGTACGCTGAAATGTAATTGCAGTTAAAGAAAATAAATGAATAATAAATAATGCAATTAACAAGCATGCCACTCCTCTTACCCAAAGCATGAGATAATATTTTGACTGGGCAAGGAGTATACATGTTTTCCTATTATCACAAAGCTTAGCTAATCACCCTTTTTAGTATGACAAATTTGAAGATTCCAATGACAGTTTAGTGTGCGTTATTATAATCTTTTTTTATTCAGGGAAAACCAGCTGAGACCAATGTCTCATATACAATGATGCCCTGTATTACAATAACAAACAATACAAAAATAAATAAGACAACATTTTAAAATGATATAAAACCCATTAAAATATTATATAAAATGTGGTCAGAAACTTTTTAACATGCTATGGACACAGTATCCTTCAATCTAAGGTCATCCTGTAGATCATTCCAAATTTGAGGGGCACAGAAAGTTAACCATGTACCTATCTTAGACTGAGCCCGGGGAACCTCGAGAACTATTGAATCTTGTGATTGAAAAAAGGGCTGTATTTTAAAAGAAATTTTGAGGTAAGATATTTTGAAATAAAGCTTTCCTGGCTAAAAAGCGAAGCTTTAGGACGGCTTTATAAACAAACAATAAAAATGGTCTTGCCCTTCTCGAAAACAAGGACTCCCAACCAGTATATAAAAGACAGTGGTGTGTATAAAAGCTTGCCCCAGAAATAAAATGTAAAGCTGCATGATAAATACAGTCCAGGCTTTATAAAACAGAAGCTGAGGCTTGTTTGTACAGTATATAATTATAATAATAAGGGGGGGGGATAAATAGAGTCCAGGCTTTATAAAACAGAAGCTGAGGCTTGTTTGTACAGTATATAATTATAATAATAAGGGGGGGGGGGATAAATAGAGTCCAGGCTTTATAAAACAGAAGCTGAGGCTTGCTTGTACAGTATATAACTATAATCAGTATAAAAACAGATCAAAAATCAATCATCTTCAGTATTTATTTGCAGATTTTTTTTTGCAAGTTATTGCAGACTTTAAAAGAGTTTATCATCTAACCAAGATATTTGTAAGAGGTAACACATTCTTAAACCGGATTGTCCAGTGTTTCTGCCTAGAAAACACAGTATACTTGGTGTTATTTGCATATCAAACTAAGCAAAGTTTCTAAGCAAATCTATAAGGGAATTTTGTAATGAATTTTGTAGATGGCAAGCGCAAAAATGCTTGTGCAAGAGAAGCTGCCATATACAATAATGTGTCATCAGTATAGACGTGAAAATATCATTTTCTCACGAGGTTACAAATATAATTTATATATGGTAAAGACTAATGGACCTAAAACTGAACACTGGAGAACTCCTATATGAAAGACAATACATTTACATTCATACACATCCTTAACAACTGCTTGAGTCCTGTCACTGAGATAGGTTTGAAACCATTAACAATAATTCATTTTCATGCCCAATAAGGACTGTGATTCCAACAAAACAGTGGTGAACAGTTCTGAATATATTGGACAGATCAATAAATTAAGCAGCAAAAATTTGTTTTGCATCCAAGGCCTTAGCAATATTATCTACAACCAACATGGCCTCAGTAATAGTACTGTGCCCTGGTCTAAAACCAGATAGGAATTTTGTCCAATAGGCAAATTAAAAAAATAATGCAGCTGTATGTTTACTAGCAACCCCAATATCTTAACAAGACAAATTTAGAAATAGGTCAATAATTATCAAGGACACCAGTGTCCACCTTTATGTAGAACAAGGATGGGCAATTCATTTTTACAAGGGGCCACATGAGAAACCTGAATTGTGTCAGAGGGCCACACCAACGATAACTTGAACTTTATTCTGCTCAACTTTCTTCCATTGTAAAATTCACTAAATTATATATTTTGAATAGCTGGTACTGATGATGAACAATAAAATAATTCTGTAAATATTTATATTAAGCAATGTGAAATTGTGGTGTATGGGTCAAATAAGTAAACAAAAACAAGTATTTCTATAACAACTTAACAAGTTTATAGAAATACAGCAATACAACAAACAATAATTTGTAATGTTTTCCACCTCTTCAGTGAGAATAATCCAGTCTGTTCTGGGCTTGAACAAGGGAATTGAAATCTGGCTGAATATCTGAGGTGGCTATACGAAGGTGAGAGGTGGTCATCAATGATAGAGGATCTGTGTTTGGATTTGTTGAACTTCATCACTGAGAATGTCTGTTCACATACATAGGCAGATCCAAAGAGGACTAGAATCCTCTGAGCATGCCTCCTCAGGTGTGGAAAGTTCTCCTCTTTGAGGGAGGAGTAAAATTCCAGCAGTGAGACTGACCTGAAGTGCTCTCCCAGAATTGTGTCAGACTGAAGGTCAATGAGTTCCATCTGAACATCACTTGGTGCATTATCCACACTGCAGTTGAAGGGAGAAGAAACCGTGTGCATTTCACTCTCAAGAGTTTTGAAATCGCCTCAAAAACTCTGCATGCAGTGCTTCTAACATGGTTGAGTACTTATGGAGGTGATCGGCTAATCTTTTGGCTGCCTTTAGTGCTGTCAAGTGGGTCAGAATGTTGTCCTTCACTTGGCTTGAGATAAGCTGCAACTTTCTCATGAAAGCCTTCACTACACTGTACATCTCATGCACAAAAAGGCCATTTCACTGCAGTTTGGCATTTAGTTAGTTCATTAGTGCAGTCACATCCACAGCGAATCCGAGGTCTGCCACCCAGTCTTTATCTTAAAGCTGTCCTGTCTTAACACAGAAATCCTGAATCGGTTCTCTCAGGTCCCAGACAGTTTTCAGTACTTTACCAAGGCTGAGCCACCTGATAGTGCAGAGAAAGCTTATGTCATCATGTTCAATCTAATTTCCCTCCAAAAATGCAATAAATTGTCTGTGATTTAATGCTCTCGCTCGGATGAAGTTAACTGTTTTAGTTACAGCATCAACAACATGGTTCATTTTTAACACTGTCTTACATAACACTTCCTGATGTATAATACAATGCAAAAATGTCAATTTCTGCACAGGGTTAATTTCTGTCACTTTATCCTGAATTCTCTTAAAAAGTCCAACATCCAAAGCCAGAGAGAAACAGTCAAAGTCGGCCACTCTGTTCTTCAGCTGAAGCTCCAAGTTTCCAGCGATGTCCTCAACCCGCCTCGTTACAGTGCGTTGGGAGAGTGACGCGTTCTCAAATGCGCCCTTTTTCTTCGGACACATCAGTGCAACAGAGTCCAATAAGCACTCCTTCTCCGTCAGAAAACACCATACCTTTTCGGGCGATTTTGTGAGAAATTGCATAACTTGTCCGGACGGCTGCATCTCTGGGGGTGTGAAGTTTCGTATGAAGTCCTTGTTGGGTTTGCAGATTTGCTAGCAACGCATTAGACTCCCGCGCGCACTCTTTATCAGACAGATTTATGTATTTATCCTCATGCTTGGTCGTGTAGTGGCAATTCAAATCATAATCCTTAAACCCTCCTTATGCTTGCGTCCGCGTATGCGTGGAAGAAGCATATACGGTGTATTTGTATTTATTGATTCCGAATGATTATAGATATTACATTTCAGTTTCCTTACCGGTTAGCTGCTAATTCCAATGAAGCGATTGGTTTGTGTTCCTACGTGCATCACAGCTTACGTAAAACGACCACAAAGTTGCACCTAAAATGGTGGCCATTACGCACTTCATGTAATGGAGCCTAGTGCATCTGCTGTTTAGAAGTCTAATCTTTGTTGACCAATCGCAAATGACGTTTGTGCTAGGACATCTGATACTGGGCATCCAATAGCAATTCAGATTAGCTTCCCGGGAATCACAGGGGCTATGACACGAGCTCCATTACCAGTGGCCACTCCTTACCCAAGCTGCAGACAATGGAGTATCAAAAGAGACTTGCTTCGCGTTCATGCCTGCATCGCTTTCATTCCAAAAAGGACATTATAGATCAACGTTTTAGAGTAGATTTGAACGGGCAAGAGTATTAATAATATGATAATTTGTATGGAAACAGTATGTGATGCAATGCGTATGCGTAATGGCCAGACCGCTCCAACAGCTCAGAGTCGTGAACCATCAACATATGAAGTAAGTACATCGCTATTTATGAATAATGGTATCCTACAGCATCATTTGTATATAGAAAAATGTGGTAAAAATTATTCTGTCAACATAGTATGGGGATGTTATTGGTTTTTGGGGAAAAAGTTGGTAACCTGTTAGATATTACAAATAAGTAAGTCCCAACCGCAATGCTGATCTTGTGCTTCTATCTAGTGGCCGTTTGGTGTATTGCGATATAACCGAATGTATTTTTTCTTTCCAATTAATTTTACAATGTTTTTTCTAGGTAGAGGAACTGACTTTTATTGGGGTGCCTATATTTTTGACCTTCTGTTATTTATTTTATTCATTTATTTCAGCCTAAAACACTGTAATATGACTATAAAGGCATGGAAATATCAGAAAATAACAATTCATATATATTTCCAAAATAAATTAGCATACCCTATTGCAGAAATGTATATCGCAAAACTTTTTTTAGCTATTCCAAGAGATGAGGTTTCAAAATAGTGTCCCAGAAGTCTGTTTTTATGTGTTTTTTTTGTAGCCAAGGGTGATGTGATCACCAGGATGCATCATAATAGATAATATCTGTTACAGAAATGATTCTTGGACCCAAAATGTGCAAGTAGTGAAATCCGGCCAAAAACACCCTGGACAGATTAAGCACACGGCTTTACCTTAAATTTCTGTAAAGAAATACTTGGCAGTCCATGTCTTGTTGAAAACACGGCATTCGTTATCAATTTTTATTTTCTTAGAGTGAGCCAACATCTTGAGGGTAACCTGGCTATCGTCCCTTGTGGCTGTTCACCTTCATTCACAGCTCACGCACGCATATACGTCCATATGTCCATACGTAAGTAATACAAACGTAACGTAAAATTCTTGGCCGAAACCGAAAACGCACTTTTGGGCCATTTTCTGCCGAAAATCTTCGGTGGTTGAAATCTCTATAATTTAAGATTGGCCTCACGCGGGCCGGACAGGGACGTACAAAGGGCCGGATGTGGCGCGCGGGCCGTAGTTTGCCCAGGACTGATGTAGAGGGACCATACATGCAGTTTTTCAAATCACTGGAATGATCTCAGTGGACCAAGTAATAATAACAAGAAACCAGGGAAGCCCAGTTCAGCCGACCTGCAATAGAAAATGTCACCCACATGGAAGGCTGTGTCGTTAACCATTACACCACAGAGCTGCACAATTGATGGGTGTCACTATAGCCTCTTGTGTCTACCCTGAAACAATCGTCTTTTGCCACTGGCCGTTTCAACAGCTAATTGGCCATTCGTGAATGATAGTGATACAGTTAAACTAAATTGAGGTAAAGTTAGTTTCTACTAACTTACTAACTTTACCTTTACTAACTTTACCTCAACCACAAATAGCGTCTATGTACTGCATAGTGTTTGCCACTGGCCGTTTTAACAGCATATTAGCCAGTAATAGGCTTTACCAATATCTGCTAACTTAAAGGAATAGTTAAGAATTTAGCAATTGCTAGCGAGCCTGCCAAAGCTATTTCATTTCATGCCATAAGAACATCATTTTTCTTTCATACTTTTTTCTTTTATTTGTTAATGACATTGACAATGACTGATAAAAAAACTACCAATAGGTGACTATAACTAACTTTTTCAAGTGAAAAGATGAGAGAATCGTGGAATGTACCAGAAAGTCGCAATACTGTATAGCATTGTTGTATTGCAGCCCACAAATAAAATGTATACATGTAGTTTCTCTCAATAGATTTAAATTTGAAAGTCACTGTCTTTAACCACCACGTCACAGCATTACACGTTTCAGCAAACGCTAGACACCATTGAGCATTGCCTTAACATTTCATATTAAATTTACCTCCATCATAGCATCTATGAACGGTATAGCGTTTGCCACTGGTCGTTTTAACAGCCAGTAATAGTCTTACCGTGATGGTCCGTCATCTCCCGCTTTTCCTAGTCTTCCCAATGTTCATGAACTCATCCCGGTGTCCTTCATCTGTCTTGTCTCACACCAGGTCCCAATTAAGTCATCAGTATGTGTTTAAATGTTTCTCCTCTACTCCCCTCATTTGTCAGTCATTGTTCCATGTTGTAGTGTGTCCTGATGTTAGTGGTGAGTTTTGTTTTCGTTTGCTTGATCTCAGTTATTTTCAAGTGCTCAGTGTTTCTTTTCAAATAAATATTTGCATCGACAGCCACACTTTGCCTGCGCCTAGTTCGTCCTGTCCTCCACTGCACCCCGATTGTGACACTTACTAGTACCTACTATCTTCCTGAGAATATTCATAAGACATAAGCAATTGCTAGGGAGAATGAAGATGAACTTTCCCGAGCCAGAAAACTGTATATAACCGTATACAGTTTTAGTTAAGGCTTACTATAACATAACTACTATATGTTGTAGCCTGCAAATGTTTATCTATCCTGACCAAAAACACATGCACGGATGCGTACTTCGAAAAATCCACCAGAAAGTCGCAATTTAACAATAAATTGTTTCATTTCAGACTTACTATAATGTAGATACTGAAGGTTTCCACAGCTCAAGAGGCGGAACAGACCTGGCTCCTGGGTTTAAAGGGAGGACCAATGCAGTCTGAGGTCTTACCGATACTGGTTCTTCGGGAGTTAAATCTCTAAATCAGGGACAGTAGTGTCCTTGTCCATTCTGGACAATGCAGCCATCAAATCAAGACATTTTTCATCCTCCCTGATCTGGTGCAGCACAGACACCCTGCCCTTCAGCTCAGCCACTCTGGCTCAGGTGTTTGCAGGAGGCACATGCCTCCAAAAGAGGCACACGGAGGCCAACAAGTCGGTATGACAATAAATAGATAAATATACATACAATTCATTGACGAATAAAATAATGAATGACTTTAAATGATAGAAAATGTAAATTAGCCTTATGGTAAAAAGATAAAACAACATAAAAACTGTCTGTGCCGTTCTGGACAGAACAAGATATCAGCCTCGGAACGTGTCTCCCAGTTCTCTGTCCGCATTTGTGTTTCATGTCTCCAGGCCTAGGCACTGTATTACTGTCATTAGTGTGTAATGACGGTCTCAAACGTGTCACAATGTATTACTTTAAGTAAAGGAGGGGAATTAACTCTACCAGAAAAAAAGTGTAGTCATATTACCTAAATAAGTTATTTTCAGTCATTGGTGCCTTTCATTTAGGAAAATCCTCAACAACTTAACACTTCTCTTCTGTGATACCATAATTAGTTAACCTACTCCTACAAGTGGCACAATCTTGTCATAGTACTAAAACATAAATATGAATAGATTTACAATGGAAATACATTGAAATACTTCTAGAATGCTTTTTAATAGTTTTTCATAATACCATTCCCAAAATGTTACTGCAGCTCAAGAACGACCATCTTATGTACCCCCATAAATGAAGTAATGAATAGGATAGGTGGTTTGCTCCCCTGTTAAATAGGGCAATCTCACCCATCTTCTAGCAGTCAGTGCTTGATAATGCATGGCCATACTAATGTCAGTGGAGTGTATTTTATAATGTGTCCCTCTTTGAATGTGATTTTATATTTTACATGTATTGAGGTCTCTGTTTAAGGTAATGAGGTCTCTATTTCCACCGATTTGAACATTCCTGGGTCACAATGAGTCAGTCAACTATCACTGTTCAATCGATGGGCAACACATTTTAATGAATGTGGTTTGCTTGAGCATAACGATGCAACAATGCACAATTTGAATCACCACAAAGAGGAAACACATTGGAAGTAAACCTTTGCTTTTTCCATTTATATTGTTAGGGGTGCTCCAAGTGAATAGGCACGGAAGAGCAACAGCCGTGAAGGATGTTTCATCTGCCAGTCTGTCACAAAAGCAGCATGCTCCAGTGTGATAAACTGGCAGAGCATGCTAGCTTCTGGTCCTTGGAGAATTCACTGGGTGGGGATGGTTTCAGAGTCACATCTCTGAAAACGTATGCACATTCTCTGTTTCAGCTGAAGTAGAGCAAATGGTATACTGTTTCAGAGAAGATCATGAAAGAAGGTCTTGTTAGGGAGTTATTTTGGAAATGAAATGGGAACTATGTCCAAGTTGGAAAGTTCGGAAGAAAAAAACAAAAACATTTCTTGATGGAGATTTTATTGAACTAGCAAATAACCCAATGGGTGTAAAGACTGAGGAGTAGTTCCTGTCAAAGGACCACAACGGTGTCAACAAAAGCAGCCAGAAGCCTCACTAAAGCTCTAATCAATTTTGTGATTTACATGCTCTTCGGTTTAAATGCTTCCTCAATGTTGCCATACCAATTAGTAAAATAACTAAAGTTATTGTTTATTCCAGTGTTTGGTAAAATCACAGCTAATATATTTTACCCTATTCTTAACCAGGAAATATTTTTGGACTCATTTGTGAATCTGCGCAATACCAGTTTGATGGTGGATCAGTGCTAAAAGATCAGATTCACAAAATCTCATTTGAGTCCAGTCATCAGGGCAACGCTTGCAGTATTTCATTTTATACATGCACTTAATTAAAGAAATCATTAATTTGCATTGGTATACTAGACCACCTTTCCCAAAGAACACGCAACTTTCTAGCTCTCTCAAAAGCTTCAATCGTACCCCTGGGACTGTGCTTCCAGTGATTAGGATAGCTGAACTCTCAAGGAGTGTGCTCTTTGAAAATAGTCCCCCTCCCTTCTCTCAAATACAGCCTGCTGGGCTGATCTTGAGGCTAATTGGCCCTGGGTTGAGTGAGCAGTGTTTACCAGTGTTCCTCTGAGAGTCAGTTGAACCAGTGAGGGGAAAGAGAGGGTGTTGTGGAAGCTCCCCTGCAGACTCAATTCCCCTTTAACTCTTCCACATCCCTTTAAAGACCTTGCCCATACACTTTTTCCAACTCCTAATCTCAGCAAGACACTGTTGTCCAACATCAATATAATTTTGAGTTGATGTGAAATGTATTCCTCCAAACTGGTACTGGAAGAGCAAACTTGTATGATTTCCACCGCACATCTATTTTATTAAGGGGTAATGTAACCTGAGGCAAGATTGTTGGTATTTCTGTATGATTTCTTATTCATAGTATAGTTTATTGTGAAACTTTTTCGGGTGAATGTGATTGGGGGATGTTGTGAAATGTACATCAGTTATGCAGAAAAGTACCTTTCTTTTATTTTTACAAATGATCTGGGTCAACCTCTGCTGTACATGAGCCAGACAGCATTGCTTGGAAACAGGGCATTAGTTTCAATAATGGAGGCGGGGATGAGTTCGCATGATGACTCAAACTAAAATCTTTCAGAGAACCCTTCCACTGTAGTTGTTTAGATAAAGTCAAAATCAGGGTGGTTCAACAAGACAAAGTCATTACAAACTGGTTAATATCTGTCCAGGCTATTTCCGCCAATGATTGAATTTCCTTTGTACATATAACACCTGTGTTTTGGTCCAACAAATTGGTATTTGGGACAAATAAAAAAAGATAAGAATATAGTTCAAAGGAAAATTTACCGAAATAGTAACTACAGAAGACAACCACCACACAAAACTATAATTACAAAAATACATCATATTCTCAAAACTGTTTAATCACGAATATGTCTCTTTAGATTTGTACCATTAAAATTGAAATGTTTTCCCCAATTTCAACCACATTCATTGATGTCACCAATTTAGCAAATGATATTTTTATTTACAACAGAAATGCAAAGCTTCTCCCATTCATTTGTGTCCGTACTGCCTGCTCTCACTTACAGGGCCGCTTCAAAGGTGTCATGTACTTGAGCATACTGTATATGCACGGCTTAGAATTTACCATTCAATAACACTCAGTTTACTCTTTTCGAGCCATTCTACACAGGTACAAATTAAGGGAACACTTAAATCACACATCGAATGAATGAAAACTATCAAGTAACATCCCAGATATTCTCAATTGGATTCAGGTCTGGGGAGCGTGAGGGCCAGTCAGTGGCATCAATGCCTTTGTAATCCAGGAACTGCTTACACATTCTGACCACATGAGGCCATGCATTGTCCTGCAGCAGGAGGAACCCAGGGTCAACTGCAACAGTGTAGGATCTGATAATTGGTCTGAGGATTTCATCCCAGTACCTAACAGCAGTCCGGTACCTGGATAGAACGTGGTGACCATCAAACTGGTCAACGTTCACCACGGCATCTCCAGACATCTGTTACATGTGCTCATTGTGAAGTCGCCCATTTTTTTGGCTCGGGCGGCCCATGCCCGCGGCGCCCCCTACGCCGTCCCGGCCGCTCCGCCTCCACTGCCTGTCCCGGCCACTCCGTCTCCACTGCCCGTCCCGGGCTCTCCGCCTCCACTGCCTGTGTCCGGCGTGTTTTGGTGGGGGTCTGGTTTTTCTCGGGCCCTCCTGCCCCGTCTGGAAACCGCGGCTTGGGGGGGGGGGGGAGTACTGTAACGGTGAGGTGACGGACTGCTTCGCCATCTCCCGCTTTCTCCATCTTTCCACTTGCAGATCCCCGATAAAGAAAATAAAGCAAATGTACAGGGAAACAAAGACTGAAGTAGTTGGAACGACCGAAGTTGGAACAATGCCATTGATTCAATAGAAAAACGGAGGGCTTTTACTACCAGAAAAAGATCACCTATTATTTCTAACTCACCAGTGTACTAACCAGTCCAGTGTCCAATGGCAGCAACACATGACTCCACGCACCAGTTTTCCATTGCTTATTTAGATTGTTAAAATCCTGCAGAAATACAAAGATGTTACCTGAAAAGCTGTGGTCTTGTGGTTTTGTTTCTTTTTGACCTCCTCTTTTTTCTGCTCACAACCCTCACACTTCACAGAAACCTAAATATTATCAATTAAAAGTGTTAAAGCAAAGCAAAATACATTGTAACATTGCATGTGTCAGCATTTGAACCTTATATTTTCAGGTAGCCCGACAGCGAGCTATAATATATTAGCCATATAGCTCACACACTTCGGCCTTTTTGTTTAATCGGTACTACTGAATATCAGTCAGCTGTCATGTAATTACCTTTAGTGAAAACTAGGCATTCACATGACTTTTTTGACATTGCCACTCTACATCACTTTCAGCAAAACTATAATAGTATCACATTGTTGCTGGGCAGTTGACCAGACATGCACTCACTATTTTCTTACATGCTGACTACGCCATTGTTACAGCCTTGCCTGAAAAAGACCTACATATAAAAGACAATGTCCTTATCTTGTCATACAATGACACATTTTGTTCCAAGTTTTTTACAAAATCACAGTTCGTTACAAAATTACAATTGACCCTTGTTATAACAATGGTACACCACTGCAGTCTAAGTTGCTGACCAATAAATAAAATGTCATTAAGTTTGTCAACCTTCTCCCAAAGTAATAGCTTAGCAAGTATTGTTAGTATGTCTTACGCATTCGTATGCTTAATTTGGGCCCATGTCTTGCTTAATCCAATGCTACCTGATTTGTTTTTAAATTACACACCTTAGATCCCTATCTCTTGGGGTAATTATGGCCTGGCATGTCAATGGCACACAGTTAAAATAATACGAGGATGCCATTTCCTGGGGATGGTAAGAGGTGGAGGTTAGGGATGTAGAAGGGGCTGTTGAGCAGTTTAACCTGTCTCCAATTAGCTGTGAAAGGTCCTTTGATATAAATGCGGTGCTAGTTCAGTAGCAGGGATATGTCTCTCACCCTCATTATTTTGCAGCCTAATTTTCCATGGTAGCTTCTTGTACTATCTTCCTAGATATAAGACTGCCTAGTGCTTGATTACTGCCACAACCAATGCTTAGAGAAGACAAGTCTGAAGGACGGATGAGAGACTATGGGAGAGGGGGAATCTCAGAAAAAACTGTTGTAGGGCTAATTTTCTATGACTGAATAATGTAAATCCTAACAAAAGCGCTTTTCCCATTGGACAAATAATATCACAAAGTGATTTCAGCAGTTTTTTCCAGTTTTCTAAATCTGAGATTTGTGCATGAACTGAGCAGTAGTTTGTGGACCGACTGTTTACATTGTTGAAGCAGAAACAGTATTATTATTTCTGTTCTCTCAAAGGTAGACCATGTTAGAGGTTCAAAGGGAAGTGGTTGATTGTTGTTGCTTTGTTTCGTTGTTTTCTGGCATACATTAACATGAACAAAAATGTATCCTTCACTAACTAGATATTGTTTTACTCCGGCAGCATGGTGAAATATCTAAATGACTGACTCATAGATATTCTTTAGCTGTCTGTAGAAATGTTTAATCTTTGAACTGACTGAGACAGAATATCACATTGAGTAGAAGCAAACAAAATGACTTAAAAATGATAAACACTATATCCATGAGATCAATTAGAGAGAGAAAGCATCCCAGCAGAATTTCCCATATTGACCCACAATCTCTACTCTTCTGCTGGACAATGATGTGAATCTTTGATGCCATCGACAAATTGATGATACCTACCTTGTAAGGATGACAGTCAAGAGGACCTGTAAAAGGCAACATGTATGACTTTCATTATTTAGAAGAAAAATAATAAAAGACATGGTGGAAAGGCCCAAAAATCTAAGACACCTTAACCACCCAAAAAGAGAGTGAAAAACTAAAATATACAGTGTTGTGCTAAAGTTCTAGGCACCTGAAAGATGAACTAAGGCCATATATTTGGGTAATAAATATTTGAATAAAACTGGAGAAAAAAAAAATGTTTCTTGAAAAATATATGCACACTTTGAATTTGATGGAGGCAACACGTCTCAAAAAAGGGGCAGAAAAATACTGGAAAAGTTGTGTAATGAACAAAACAAGAATAGGTACAAGGCAAGCCTAATGTTGTTACCCTTGCTGGATTCGAACTGGGGTCTCCTATGTGACAGGCTGTGTATTGAACCAATATGCCACTAAGATATACATGTGCAGTGGTCTGCATTGTTAAGTGGATACTCCATGGTTCTTGAAACTAGTTCCGTACCTTAGCTAACAACAGGTATAACAAGGTTGATACATTACATTCAACACGCTGACATTTCTGTAGGGACCAAATGGAACATACTAAATTGTCATGAAATTGTCTCGACATTAGATCATTTTGTTACGCATTAACATCACGCCAAGTTTGAATATTTAGCTAGACACCATTAAGCATTGTGTTAAAGTACATTTATTATTAAGTTTACTGCTACCACAAATAGCATCTTTGAACTCTATGGCTTTGCCAATGGCCATTTTAACAGCTTATTATCCAGTAATAGGCCCACTAGCATCTACTTACAACTTGGACTAGTCATAAGAATTGAGCAATTGCTAGCGAGACTGAAGATGAACTTCCTACTGCCAAAGGTATTTTGAGGCATAATAACTTTCTTTTTTCTCTCAGGGGTGTGGTTTGGAACCCAAGTGCGGACTGGAAGAATGCGGGGAAGTCACAGACAGAGTAATCATGGTCGTGCAGGCGATTGGTACACGGGCTGGCTGCAGCGGTACAGGTAGGCAGGCTGAGTAGTTGTGGCCGGGCAAAGGATCGGAACACAGGCTGGCGGCAGAGGTATTGGTAGGTAGCAGGTAGAGTAGTCGGAGATGGGCAGAAGGTCGGTTTAGTTGGAATCTTTAGTCACAGAGGACACGACAAACAGCAGACAACATGATACACTCGGATGAACGGAAAGTAGATTTGCAAGGAGCTAAAGAGCACATGCGAGTATAGACCATGATCCGGCTGGGACGAGTTGCCAGGGTTCCATAGATACACTGTTGACAAGGAGGCAAGTGGAATCAGGTGTGTGATCGCTGATTGGGAACAGGTGTGGGTGTGGATGATGGTGAACAGGTGCGGCGATCTCAGCCCAGGGAGGCGAGGCCCGCCTCTGCGGAATCACGGAGGCGGGGACGTGACTGTAACGAGAGAATCATGGAAACGCCTCCTCTTTTTCTGCGCAAGTGGTTGTGGTCTATATTACCCCAAAAAGCATGCACGGATGCGAAAATCAACCAGAAATATTAGCAATATAACTGCAAACAGTTTTATTATAGGCTTACTATAATAAAACGTACAAGCTACTGAAGTTTGTAGTCAGCAAAACTTTGTTTTGTCTGAGACACGGATCCAACACTGGTCGCCTGCATAGAAGTCTGTCTCTCTAAGCACTTCTTTATATAACAGTGGGGGGGCAGTCAGCCAGTCAATCAGCCAGTCATTGGAAACAGGTCAGTAACATGATTGGGTAAAAAAAGAGCATCCCAGTGAGGATGAGTCTTTCAAAAAGAAAGATGGGCAGGTATTCACCACTCTGTGAAAGACTGCGTGGACAAAGAGTGCAACAATTAAAGAACAACTTTTCTCAACCTAAAATCACAAAAACATTGTCTGTGAACACAGTTTGTTGATGCATTCACAATTGCAAGTTAAAACTCTACCATGCAAAGAAGATACCATATATTAACAAGATCCAGAAATGCTGCAGCGTTCTCTGGGCCCAAGCTCACTTAAGATGAACTGAGGCAAAGTGGAAAACTGTCCTGTGGCCTGACAAATCAAAATTTGAAATTCTTTTTGGGAATCATGGACACCGGATCCATTAGGCTAAAAAGGAAAGGGACCATCCGGCTTGTAATCAGTGCACAGTTCAAAAGCCAAGCTCTGTGATGGTATGTGGATACATAAGTGCACATGGCATGGATGACTTGCACATCTTTGAAGTCACCATTAATGCAGAACAATTTATAAAAGTTGTGGAGCAGCATATGCTGCCATCCAAACAAACTCTTTTTTCAGGGAAAACCTTGCTTGTTTCAGCAAGACAATGCCAAACCAAATTATGCACATATTACAGCAGCATGGCTTGCCTGCAGTCCATACCTGTCACCCACTGAAAACATTTGCATTTCATAATGCAAATCAAAAAGTGACACCTTCATATAGGCTAGATTCATTACACATAAAGGAAAACATTTCAAGCCTTTTTTGCTTCAATCTTGATGATTACAGCTGACAGCTCATGGATATTAAAAATCATGCATCTCAAATATAAGAATTAAAAAATCTGTACAAGAATGTCGACCTGAGAAGAACTCAAATCAGCAAATGGATTAATTCACACCTTTTAATATAGCTACAGTGGGGAGAACAAGTATTTGATATACTGCTGATATTGCAGGTTTTCCTACTTACAAAGCATGTAGAGGTCTGTAATTTTTAACATAGGTACATGTCAACTGAGAGAGACGAGACAAAAATCCTGAAAATCACATTGTATGATTTTTAAATAATTAATTAGCCTTTTATTGCATGACATAAGTATTTGATCACCTACCAACCAGTAAGAATTCTGGCTCTCACAGACCTGTTAGTTTATCTTTAAGAAGCCCTCCTGTTCTCCACTCATTACCTGTATTAACTGCAAATGTTTAAACTCATTACTTGTATAAAAGACCACACATGTCCACACACTCCATCAACAGCCAACCTCTCCACAATGGCCAAGACCAGAGAGCTGTGTAAGGACATCAGGGATAAAATTGTAATTATTTTGGGCTACAGGACAATAGGCAAGCAGCTTGGTGAGAAGAGAACAACTGTTGGTGCAATTATTAGAAAATGGAAGAAGTTCAAGATGACGGTCAATCTCCCTCAGTCTGGGGCTCCATGCAAGATCTCACCTCGTGGGGCATCAATGAACATGAGGAAGGTGAGGGATCAGCCCAGAACTACACGGCAGCACCTGGTCATTGACTTGAAGAGAGCTGGGACCACAGTCTCAAAGAACCATTAGTAACACACTACGCCGTCATGGATTAAAATCCTGCAAGGTCCCCCTGCTCAAGTCAGCGCATGTCCAGGCCCATCTGAAGTTTGCCAGTGACCATCTGGATGATCCAGAGGATGAATTGGAGAATGTCATGTGGTCTTATGAGACAAAAATAGAGCGTTTTGGTCAAAACTCCACTCACCGTGTTTGGAGGAAGAAGAAGGATGAGTACAATCCCAAGAACACCATCCCAACCGTGAAGTATGGAGGTAGAAACATTATTCTTTGGGGATGCTTTTCTGCAAAGGGGACAGGATGACTGCACCGCATTAAGGGTAGGATGGATGGGGCCATGTATTGCGAGATCTTGGCCAACAACCTCCTTCAGAAAGAGCGTTGAAGATGGGTTGTGGCTGGGTCTTCCAGCTTGACAACGAACCGAAACACACAGCCAGGGCAATTAAGTAGTGGCTCCATAAGAAGCATCTCAAGGTTCTGGAGTGGCCTAGCCAGTTTCCAGACCTGAACCCAATATATTTTTTTGGGAGGGAGCTGAAAGTCCGTATTGCCCAGCGACAGCCCCGAAACCTGAAGGATCTGGAGGTCTGTATGGAGGAGTGGGCCAAAATCCCTGCTGCATTGTGTGCAAACCTGTTCAAGAACTACAGGAAATGTAAGATCTCTGTAACTGCATACAAAGGTTTCTGTACCAAATTTTAAGTTCTGCTTTTGTGATGTATAAACTACTTATGTCATGCAATAAAATGCAAATTAAATATTGAAAAATCATACAATGTGATTTTCAGATTTTTTTAATTCGATTCTGTCTCTCACAGTTGAAGTGTACCTATGATAAGAATTACAGACCTCTACATCCTTTGTAAGTAGGAACACCTGCAAAATCAGCAGTGTATCAAATACAATGTATATCATGTTGGTGTTTTAACTAATAGCTAGCGGACATTATGTTGACTTTGCTGCTTGTTTTGCATTATCATAGTTCTTCAGAATAACATGTAGCCTGGCACTGGTGCTAACGGAAACATAAGCAAAGTAATTCTAGCTAGCAAGCTGTAGTACAGTAACCTTAGTGAGTTACCTCAGCCATGTTAGTTAACCGGCTATCTAGCTTTGAGTTGCGCACCAGATAAACCAAGGCAACATTTGCCTGTCCTCACTCGTAGAATATGCCAAACAAGAATACTAACAATATTAGATGTTAAACAGCATATTCCACACAACCTGTACTTTAGTTTTCATGTTTTATATGGCAAAGGATAACAGCCTGAGCTCTTAGCACAGCTATTGCTGTTATCATAATAGTTTCCATTTTGGGCTTAAAGCACTTTATCTTGGAGTCAGGGACGAAAATTTGATTTCAACTTTACATAACATTTTATCAAGAGCAATTATTGATGGGGACACCAAAAGTTGTGATGTAATACTGTTTTAGTTTGCCTTGCTACTGTAGCTTTGCAAATTAAGCTATTGTGTGTGTGAACCCTACCAACATGAAACAAACTTACTGGATTAACCTCACGTTAGCTACGGGCATTGAGTGCCTTTGAGATGGTTAGCTAAGGAACAAGCTAAGGAACATTAGATATACTGCAAGCTTCTCTTTTTGACTCAAATTCAAACAGCTGCAAACTCTGGTTGATGTTACTGTAGCTTGCTAGCAAACGTCAGCTAACCGCAAGCTAACAAAGTGTGACTTGTAATTCAATGCTATAAAAAGGAAGGCTGGCAAGGGTAAATGTGTTTTATTGTACCGAGTGGTAGAAGTAAAGAAATGTCTAGTATATCCTTAGTGTGAACTACTTACTGAAAGTGTGCCACCAACGAAAGACTCCATCAGATCCCTACACATGCTCTGTTTCTGCACCAAATGATGTGCCACTGCAGTGGCTCAAACCACCCTGGGCAAAGGGAGAGGGGGGTCGCAATATTTTGAAACAAAAATGTGCTATTAAATGTCTATTATCATCACAAGGGTTTTCATGGCATTTTACACTGGAGAAAATTATAAACGCAACACTTTTGTTTTTGACCCCATTCATCATATACAGAACTCAAAGATCTAAGTGTGCCCTTTTATTGTGGCCAGCCTAAGGCACACCTGTGCAATACTCCTGCTGTCTGGCCAGCATCTTGATAGGCCACACCTGTGAGGTGGATGGATTATCTCTGAAAAGGAGAAGTGCTCACTAACACAGATTTAGACAGATTTGTGAACAATATTCAAGAGAAATAGGCCTTTTTGTGTACATACAGAAAGTCTTAGATCTTTTAGTTCAGCTCATGATAAATGGGGGCAAAAACAAAAGTGTTGCGTTCATAATTTGATTCAGTGTATTCATATTATTTAAATTACATAGTTATGTTTACAGTGATATATTGGGTGTGACCCCACCCCTCACGCAAGAGTGATCAGTAACATGCAGATGAAAATAATAAGAATCCTTTACCAGGGCCTGCACATCTGTTAGGAGGCGACGGTGAAAGTGAGCCTCTTACACCTAGACCTAGCCTCACATCACCCAATGCCATATCTGGAACTAATGGTATGCCTGTTGTTACATATGTTTTTGATAATGCTTGAATTCAATTCTACATTACAAACAATGAACCTGATAGTCAAATCACACAAACACTCTATACTACACCCAACACAACCACTTTCCCGGCAAGTGTTCTAAAGTCTATAAGCACAACCTGGCGCTTACTTTACTAATGTAAAGTATCATTGTATTATTTGCGGATGTTTTACAATCCAGGTATTTCCAAGAACTTCAGTATGCAAAATTACAGGATTTGGGTACCAAGAGGCATTCAATGACTCTTGGTACAACAATTATCCAAGGATTGTGTACCCCCTAAGGTTACTCAAATTGGTAAAAGGCAATGTACAAAGACACTGGACTTAAAACACATGAGAAGTCACTGAGTTATGACAATGCCACATTTTCATGGACTGAGCATAAGAAGTCAGTATGTACAGATGCTTCTATTTTACAAGCCATTGATTTATGTAGAAAAATCTAGAATGACTAATACATTTGCACAATGCTGTGTATGTATGTACATTACCAGTCAAATTTAGACACATTGTACCATTCATTTGCCTTTGTAATTGTGTTCAAACTTTAGACAGGTACATATGAAGAACATCTGGTAGATTTATTTGTATTTCAATTGCATGTTTTAGATTCCCTGACATCTGTTCACTACTTAATTATATAATTTTGGCAAGATTAGAATGACATTTGTCATCGCTATACTATACAATATACATATTGTTTAATTCACAGCATACTTTGCTGTTGCTAATATTTTTTTTCTTCTAAGGATTAACCTAAAAGAGGCAACTCGACCTGGATAGAGAGGTAAGCAATGATTTTCAGTAGGGAAATGCACATTATAACATCTGGCCATTAGTGCAAATTGGGAATAGACCTGCTTGAATAATTTAATGCAGTGATTATCAAATCTCACCTAGGGACCCGCAACATTTATTAGATGTATGCCAGAGCTTGGGCACCTTAAACAACTTGTCAACCAATTGGGAGCTTGATTCTGGTGAGCTGCTTCAAGGTAACTACAACATTTTGAGACAAATGTGCATTCCCAGGAAAGATTTGAGTACCAATGACTTAATGCAAAATTCCATTCATACAATTTTGCATTTTGGGTTATCTTGAAATGGCTTAGTTCATACTGATAAAACTTTCAAATTAACTGGTACAATACATACAGTAGTACAAATATACAATATTCTGATCTCGAATGCAAACACTAACAATACATTTGGAATAGTTTCATTTGAACAGGGAAAAGATGATAAGCTAGATTTGTTAGATGTGTTGAACCATGACAATTCTAATAAAATAAGTGTGCAGATCTGCCATGGGGTATGACAGAGATAATAAGGGCAACTTCAGGTGCTGGTCATATAATTAGAATATAATCAAAAACTTGATTTATTTCATTAATTCCATTCAAAAAGTGATACTTGTATAATGTATACAGTCATTTCACACAGAGTCATATAATTCACTTGTTCATTCCTTTTACTTTTGATGATTATAACTGACAACTAATGAGAACCCCAAAATCAGTATCCCAGAAAATTTGAATATTTTAAAAAGGTTCAATATTGAAGACACCTGGTGCCACATTCTAATCAGCTAATTAACTCAAATAACCTGCAAAGGCCTATAAATGGTCTCAGTCTAGTTCTGTAGGCTACACAATCCTGGGGAAGACTGCTGACTTGACAGCTGTCCAAAAGACGACCATTGACACCTTGTACAAGGAGGGCAAGACAGAAGGTAATTGCTGTTCACAGAGCTCTGTGTCCAAGCACATTAATAGAAAGGCGAAGGGAAGGAAAAGATGTGGTAGAAAAAAGTGTACAAGCAGTAGTGATAACCGCACCCTGGAGAGGATTGTGAAACAAAACCCATTAAAAAATGTGGGGGAGATTCACAAAGAGTGGACTGCAGCTGGAGTCAGTGCTTCAAGAACCACCACGCACGGATGTATGCAAGACATGGGTTTCAGCTGTCGCATTCCTTGTGTCAAGCCACTCTTGAACAAGACACAACGTCAGAAGCATCTCATCTGGGCTAAAGAAAAAAAGGACTGGACTGCTGCTGAGTGGTCCAAAGTTATGTTCTCTGATGAAAGTACATTTTGCATTTCCTTTGGCAACCAAGGTCCCAGAGTATGGAGGAAGAAAGGAGAGGCACAGAATCCACGTTGCTTCAAGTCCAGTGTAAAGTTTCCACAGTCAGCAATGGTTTGGGGTGCCATGTCATCTGCTGGTGTTGATCCACTGTGTTTTCTGAGGTCCAAGGTCAACACAGCCATCTACCAGGAATGTTTAGCTCACTTCATGCTTCCTGCTGCTGACCAACTTTATGGAGATGCAGATTTCATTTTCCAACAGGACTTGGCACCTGCACACAGTGCCAAATGTACCAGTACCTGGTTTAAGGACCATGGTATCCCTGTGCTTAATTGGCCAGAAAACTCGCCTAATCTTAACCCTATAAAAAATCTATGGGGTATTGGGAAGAGGAAGATGCGATAGGCCAGACCCAACAATGCAGAAGAGCTGAATGCCACTATCAGAGCAACCTGGGCTCTCATAACACCTGAGCAGTTCCACAGACTGATCGACTCCATGCCACACCGCATTGCTGCAGTAATTCAGGCAAAAAGAGCCCCAACTAAATATTGAGTGCTGTACATGCTCATACTTTTCATGTTCATACCTTTCAGTTGGCCAACATTTCTAAAAATCTTTTTTTGTATTGGTCTTAAGTAATATTCAAATTTTCGGAGATACTGAATTTGGGACTTTCGTTAGTTGTTTTAATCATTACAATTAAAGGAAATAAACATTTGAAATATATCAGTCTGTGTAGAATGAATGTATACATTATATAAATTTCACTTTTTGAATGGAATTACTGAAATGAATCAACTTTTTCATGATATTCAAATTATATGACCAGCACCTGTATGTGCAGGATCAATGTGCGCATGATGGAGGAGAGTTAACAAGTACAATGAATGGTCAGTAGCTTGGAAAGATGTTTTTAAAAGCAGTGAGGGGACTGAGGGTCTCCAGTTTCAGGGTTTTTTGTAATTCATTCCAGTCATTGGAAGCTGAGAACTGGAATGAGTGGTGGCTGGAGGTGGTGAGGGCTTTTGGGATGACTGGAGAGATGTATCTGCTTGAGCGCAAGCTGCAGGCTGGTAAAGCCAGTGAACTTAGGTACAAAATGTGCTTTGCCTAGCAAGCGCTTGTAAAT